>JACMIF010002629.1:0-17235 GCA_014805445.1 Diplogasteroides magnus | reverse complement strand
AGATTTGGCATTGAAGTCCGGAAAGACTCGCCAAAAAATCATGAATACTCGCTATTTTTAGACGTGAAAGTTGTTCTGTTTCATGGCCCGACATCATTGCCATTTGTCCACATCTGTCTTGATTTATTCGCTTTAAAAATACGTATAACTATTCTAAACCAACAATAGTCCTCGATATAGACGATTGCTTGCGCTATCTGAAACTACCAGATTCGAAATGTAGCGATAAAATCATGCAGTCCCCACACATAACTTTACGGCTATATTTAGGTCCTAGCGTCTCTGAAACCAATAGACATGGCCGATTTTCTTCTTCAGAAAGATTTCCCGCAGAATTCTACATAAGGTGCTTTTCGTCTTCCAAAAGGGCGAGGTCCGGAACACTGCACTATTTAGACCTAAAGAAGCGCTACCACGCATTTTTATCTAAATGCACTCTATTTTGGAGCTCATATCTCAAGTCAAACTCGATTCTGAGCAAACTTCCTCCACAAAAGTTTCTTGCCCTGATGTCCTCTATCGATATTGGTGCTAAAAAGTGGGGGTTGTCGCAAGTCATTTTTTCCCGAACATAGCCGTCGGAAAGGTCGAAAATACGATGTAGCATGAGCCCATTCTTTTAGTATCTTATAAAATTCTCCTTCGAAAAACATAAATTTTGGTGGATTTCCCAGCCTATGAAGTTGATTGTGAAGCGAGTTATGGCCATTCATCGATTTTACGATATTTCGCCTTTCCGACGGCTATGTTCGGGAAAAAATGACTTGCGACAACCCCCACTTTTTAGCACCAATATCGATAGAGGACATCAGGGCAAGAAACTTTTGTGTAGGTAGTTTGCTCAGAATCGAGTTTGACTTGAGATATGAGCTCCAAAATAGAGTGCATTTCGATAAAAATGCGTGGTAGCGCTTCTTTAGGTCTAAATAGTGCAGTGTTCCGGGCCTCGCCCTTTTGGAAGACGAAAAGCACCTTATGTAGAATTCTGCGGGGAATCTTTCTGAAGAAGAAAATCGGCCATGTCTATTGGTTTCAGAGACGCTAGGACCTAAATATAGCCGTAAAGTTATGTGTGGGGACTGCATGATTTTATCGCTACATTTCGAATCTGGTAGTTTCAGATAGCGCAAGCAATCGTCTATATCGAGGACTATTGTTGGTTTAGAATAGTTATACGTATTTTTAAAGCGAATAAATCAAGACAGATGTGGACAAATGGCAATGATGTCGGGCCATGAAACAGAACAACTTTCACGTCTAAAAATAGCGAGTATTCATGATTTTTTGGCGAGTCTTCAATGCCAAATGTGAAGTCTTTCACCTTATGCAGAATTCAATGGAGAATCTTTTAGAAAAATAAAATCGGCCATGTATGGCGGGTTCCGAGATGCCAGATCCAAAAATTGCATTTTTCGCTTATGCTTCAACTCGAATATATGTAATTTGTCCAGTATAGAGGCATCGATAATAACTAATTAGTGGCTTATTTTGTGCATGGGACCAGTGCTATGTAGTAGCCCAAAGGGCATTAAACTGGATCTACCCGGAAAGAAGTTATGATTTTTCATCCGAGATCGATTTTTCGCCAAATCATGCAACTTTCAAATATCACATCTCTTAAGCCTGAGGCGCAATGGCCATGAATACCACATATGTTGTAGAGTCCCCAGTTCCTACCAATATGCACCCCACAAACCGTCATTTAAAACATCTTGACAAAATTGCACCAGGGGGTGGTTGACTTTCTCACAGAGTGCGTGATAAGATGGCTGCGAAATTCATTTGCACGGTGCAACTCAAATTTCTTAAATTTCAATCTTGAGCCCCGCAGTCTATGATGGGTTTTCATTGATTGTCAGTATTACAGCAGTTGTGGTGTGGCGAGTGCATGGTGCAGATTTTTGGCGTATCTTGCTTATGCAATTGGTTGAATCGCCGTGACCCAGGCAATAGTTCAAGAGACGATAATACATGAGAGTGCATGAATTAGGACTGGGACTCGCACATCAGAAATAAGCCAAACATTGCTGAAGGAAGGAGGAGAAGAACAACGAATTTGAATCAAACTTTCTAGCGGATAACCCCAAAGCTAGCATGGCCGAAACTGCTTCTACGGGCACCTCTGTGGTTGTGAATTTTTGGACGGGCCTTACTTTTGCGCCCCGCTTCTGAAGCGCCATCGGCATTTGCGCCATAAGGGACATACATGAATGAGAGAGTTATTACTTTCAAGAAGACGCAGACAAGCTAAAAAACCGAGTTTTCTAGCGACCAGGCGAGAATATGTTACTGAGAATTTGGTATTGGCGAGGAGTATTGTTATCGATAAAATATCCCCGCTGCGAGAAACATTGGGGCGCCAATACATAACCACAGTGCCATGCTCATAACAGTTGCCAATGCAAGAATACGCCCTGTTGAAAATCACTGCTATCGTAATTCAAAAATGGAGATATTCCGACCCGTACGGAAAACCGTGAATATGCACACAGAGTACTGTGAAAAAAAGGGACGAGAGACAATGGTGACTTGAAGAGACTTTCCAGACATGCAGACAGTTGAAATAAGTTTCAACAAAGGAATATAGTCTTTCTGCTACTAGAAAATGAGTATCTTTGGTTCGCATCTCGAACCGACTTCCTCAATCATGCATGGGGCATGATGCCGTGCAACATTGCCTAATATTTCGTTATGTATTATAAAATTGTTTATAAAACAATGAACAAAACAAGGAACAGAACAAAACAAAAAAACAATGAAAAATAATACGGACAAATGAAACTGCGCGAGTCATTCAGGCGGATTCGGCCACCTTCTGCAGGAAGGCCTTCAGACGGGCGACGTCTATTAGAGCAGCTCTTCTGGAATACGGTAAGTTAGACAACGGTAGATCGGGGTACGGTAGGTAAGGGGAATATTTTTTTACACACACCGGGAATACGATATCATGGGCTCGAAAATGCCGAAATGTCAAAGCCTATCCTGGTCAATGACTAAATATGTGAATATAATAATTTTACCCGCCTGATTTTTGCATCATCAAAAACAGAAATAGACTGCTACAATACAATCAGCATCATCTCCAGTTCATTCTGTGAATAACAATAACTATCTGTGAAACCCTAGTCTTCATCCCACTGTCGTTCTTGTTTTATTTACTGTGAAGCAAATGGTTGCCGAAAACGACAAAATGCTACAGCAGCAGAATGTAGCTTTGACCATCATTTTAAATTACTGTGACCGATGCAAATAAATGACAACTGTACCTAACCGTAAGGGTCTCAATCTAGGCACCATTAAATATTAGCCTATGTTATCCGAACTACCGTACTCCCTTCTGTCTTTCATCGATAACTACCGTACCTGTATGGCGTCTTCGTGATTGTTCCCATCTTCTCAATATGGAACTTGCTTCCCGCATCCACATCACCGTGCACGGGGTAATCGAACTGGACCATTGTGCCAGGAATGAGCTGAAAGAGAGAGATTACTGTAAATGAACCAGGGAATACTGTAATTGCACCAAGGGGATTACTGTAATTGCATCAAGGGATTACGGTATCGTGAATACGGATTAAGGTAACTTGGACAAAGTGGATATATAATTTTTTAATGAATTATGTCCTACATGATCTATAGGGATCGCTCATAGATAAAAACAACTGCTATAAATGTTCGATGAAACATATTTGAGACAGGAAAATTCACCAAAAATTGTGAATGGTAAAAGTATTAGGGTGTTTAGAAAGTTTTCGCCACTATGTTTTGGGACCATCATTAAGCGAAAAAAAGCGTTGGACGACCATTTCCCCTCCCCGCCACTCTACACCCATGCATCACTAATTAGTGTCCTACCGTAATCCTTGTCTGTCATTTCCCAATCCACACTCACATGCATCAACATTCCATCCTCCTCCACCTCGTATTCCACGTCGCCTTCAGTGACTGCAGCAGCTGCGAGACGTTTCTTCTCGGCCTGCAAGTATTGATTGATAAGGTGAAACGAGAAGAGCGCAATGGACAATGGCGTCGTAATGGTGAAATTGATTTTTTAGCCCCGAGCATCATAACAACGGTGGCGCAATGTATATTAGACCATTATGGCGCAAATGTTCATGGAGCTCTTGTATTTCTCCCGATTGATAATCAATACTGCCACAGGCCAAAACCAAACTATTAACTATTACTTTATTGTTATTTTTCAGGAGATGGTCATTCTAACCGATACTCACACCGAATATTTCCTGATATGCCAGTAATGAAACATATTGTTCGCAGGGTCATCTACCACAGCTCGACCATAAACTGATACATCTAGTTCAAAGGAGGGAGAAACCAGAAAGTGGCGGGAATTCCACGATACCTGGTAAAAAGCTAACAAATGGATAAATTTGATTATTTCATGCAAGTGTCAGAGGAGAACGAGGTTTTGCATTGAATTATTCACCTTTCCCAAGTAATACAGATCATAAGTATTTATTGTTCCGATGTTATCCACCCTTTACACTATCCGATATCCATCACAACTCCTCACCTTTCCCATCTTCTTCTTCTTTCCCTGTTGTTCGGCCGCCTGCGCCTCCTTCTTCTCCCGCTTCTCCTCCTCATCTTCCACAAGGCGGAGCTGAATTTTTCTTTTAAATTAATTTTAAGCAAGTCGGAAATGTTTTCGGTTGAAAACACTGGACTTTCGAAACAAACAAACAAGCGTCGATTTGGTCTGTGTCTATTCACCCCAGATGATCGTAAAGTGATTATTATGTGCAATTAATACTGATGACCAAGCAGTAATTATAATTATAGCACATAATAATAATCAATTTCGGAATTCACTGGCTAAAATTCTTCACTGTGGCATCAATCCGCCATTTCAAAACAAACCATCGTCATATCATTTACTACTTGTCCCACAGGAATAAATGTACATGGGCAGAATTCATGTCAAATTTCTTTCAATTTAAACTGTGCAGAGTGCATTCCATGGTAGCGGCTTCGTGATTTTTGACGATCCTGCCCATTTATGATCTAGGGTTTCTAATTCGGTGTAAAGTGCATTTCTCATTCGTCTAATTTCCGAGGAGCTGTTGACTTTGCGTTCGATCGGCAACAGCTCCGAGTGGATTCGACGAATGAGAGATGTTCTTTACTAACGATTTAGACCCAGTATGGTCCCACAACAATTCTAACAACAACAGAACCAGACAAGTTCAAAAATCAACCTTGTGAATGTAGAGGAACTGCTTCGGCGGCTTCTTCATCTTGTTCAGATCCTCCCTGGAACAAATATGTTTCACAAAAGAAAGAAATCTCACATTTGTTTTCGGCACACAATCAGTTTGAGACCAGATCGTGCAGAATAAAACCCACAGAAACCTAGACTACAGTAACCAACAGTAACTGATAGTACAGTAACTCACAGTACCCTAATATACCGTAACCCACAGTACCCTAATATACAGTAACCCACAATAGCTGCTTGCATGCGGGCGGTCCGATCTCCGCCGGGAAGTTGAGCATTCTCTCGTTGATGAACAGACGAAGTTCGCCCGAAGAGAAGGCTTCCTCGAACTGTTTGGACTGAAAGGAAGAGTACGGTAACTGATTGGGGTACTGTAGCTTGTTGTAGGTATTATAGTTTATTCGGGTATTGTAGTTTGGTAGAGTACTGTAGATACAGAGAATTAATGCTTTCAATGATTCCTTTTTTGAGCAGTGAGCTAAACCCGGCACTTCCAGCTTACAATGCCTACATTTATCTGATAGTTAGGTTAATCAGGCACTATCAAGCCCATGAATGGTAGAAATTATCATAACAAAAATTCACTCGCAACAATGGGTCCTAGTAGGGTTGGCAGTTAGTGTATAACTGCCAACCCTAGGGCCTACCCATACATGTAAAGTTAAGAGATTAAAAAGCAGGGTGTCGCATTAACGAACAAAGTGCATCGCGGTTGTCTATTCAGTCGTTCCGACCCGCTATCTATGGGCAAGGGAGAATAAGTCACTACTGCATAAAGCCAGTAAAGTTGCACGTCATTCCCAAAAGAGTGACACATAAGATGGGTTCCAAAATCCAATGGTAAATAAGTGCATTTGTCATTGGTCTAATCTCGATTGAGTGGTTGACTGCTCGGAGTCCTCACAATTGTAATGATAAAATAAACGAAATGATACCTATACCACTGTACTATGCTAGCATTTTCGAAACCCTACACCCTTATAAGAACGATAATTTTTTTCGAAAAAAGAAGAGATAAACCCACAGTGCTCTTCTGCGTGTGCTTGGATGCCCTCGTCTTCAGCAGCTCCGCCACGTCCTGCGCCCATTTCTGAAAAGGGAGGGCGTCAAAAAATGAGATGATATCATTTGCGCATAAGTCATAAATCATTCGCACAACACAGTTTCCTGCCGCTGGAATAGTTGCGAACGGATAAAGTAGAGTTATTCGGAATAATCTCGACGAATTAAGCAATCTTTCTGATGGGAACCAACTCATCATATTACCAGTCGATTCCAAGTCGCAATAAGCCAATTTATACCTATCATTAGTGCCAATTTCCAATTACAGTAGTTTTGTGTCTTTTTCCATAAAAAAACAATGACAACAAGCTGTTACTGGCCACAATACCGCAATAAAGTTTGATGATTGCCTATAACAAAGCTCTCACCACAAAATCTGTTTCGTTAATGTCAACAAAAAATCTGTAATATCTGGTGAAAGCGCATCAAATATGGCTCCTACGGGATAAAATGGTGATATTGAGCAGATTTTCGTTCTGCAGTTTTGGCACGAACCCGGCCCATACATGACTGTAACCGGTACCTGTTACATATTGACCCTGAACACTACGTACACGACGTTACTGGTGATGCACCATTTGTCACCGCCAAATTACTTGTCCAACAACCAAAATTGAACTTAGGACCCAAAAGCAATCTCGCACACCAAATACACTACACCCTAACCTGTTCCATATTGGCCTTGACCATTCCCACCACTCCGTACACGACGTTGCTCGTGTCGTTGTCCTCGTCTTCGACATCCTCTGCGGGCTGTAAGAATATTTTATTTTTTTTTTTTTTGTTTGGGGGCTAACAAGGGTCTATTCTTTTGCAAAACGTCAAGTACGGTTAAATAAGGCCCGCGACACGGAACCGACAGGATATTTCCCAAAACAAGCACGACATTGTATTGGACTTCATTTTCCTTTTTTGCAACAACTGTACATATTAATAGCTGAATGTAATCTCAAATACGGTTAAATACGGATCGCGACACGGAACCGATGGAATGTGTTTCAACACAAGAACAGCCTTGTACTGGACTTGATTATGCATGCTAAGGAAACCTGCTATATGTAGTACGCTGGTTACGATCATTGATCGACTGTCTATCTTCTATTATACGTTCTATTTCGTCGTTCCACCCGTGCTTTTGGATAGATTTCACCTACAATATTTTATTGTAAAACGAGGTTCTGAGCAGCAGTTTCGTTGGTATGACTGGTATGCATGCTAGGATATCGCACCTAATCCCGTAATCCTTATCACCCAACTTGAGGGTTTGAGCCCCAAAAGTAAATTGGCCGTACCCCAATAGCCACTCCGACCGGGGACATCTCAATCAGATCGTCTGCCAGACCAGCCAGGTCGACATCGGCTCGGAGGAAGATCTGAAAAAATAGTCGTATGAAGAATGCGCTGAATCAGGATTATTGATTGGTTATATTACCGTACTCCATAGAGGGAACGGGGAGATCTCATTGCGACGAGACAGGATCTTTTTTTAAAACAACTACTAGAAACGCGGTAGTTTTGAGAAGGTGATGTTCTTTAAATGCAGGGAGCAATTACGTGGCTAATTACAACCACCTAGTGAATTTTTAAAAAAAGTACCTTGGAACAACGACCAGTCAACGGTTATAGCTATTCACAAGCGTCAATAATAGTATACAAGCATTAACGTTTAAGCTTACTGTTAACTTGTTAATAAAGTGAAAAAAGGGTCGTTCAAAATGTCAAACTATTGGAAACCCGGTAGTTTTGAGAAGATGATCTTTTTAAAATCAGGGATGAATGACGCGGGCAATTTCAACCAGATAGTGATTGAGAAAAAAATTACTTTGGAATTACGACTAGGCAAAGGTGCATGCTATTCATAAGGGTCAATAATGGCATAAAAGCAGTAATGTTGTCGACTTTTTATTTGAGCATATCAGTAGTCGGATCGACGAGGCATACTAGGGTGTCGCATGCGATTCTTTAATGCATTCGCCATGTCTCTGCTCTCACAATCAGCGGGTCGTTGTATAAAAAAATGCAGCCACAACCGTATCTCAGAGAACAGAGACATGACGAATGCATTAAAAGACTCGCATGCGACACCCAATACTAACTGAAGAAAATTCCAGCTTTGACCCGGTAGTTTTGTGCAGGCGATGCTCTTTAAAATTCGGAAACAATTGGGTGGGGAATTACTAGACGACAAAGAACCGAAGGCTATCAATAACGCCCCCTTAGCGACATCCTAATAAGTACCTGAGTGAGCATGTTGACGATTCCATCCTTGTCCTCCTTCTCCATGGGATAGGCGCTGATGTCGAATGCGAGCTTCTCGCCCGTCTCCTGAACGGAAGAAGTTTACTTTAGCTCGGTCGAATATCGATTAGTACTCGATAATTAGCCGATTTTCAGAACCATATTGCAAGTTCTAACGGTATTCAAGTACAGTATGCATGGGCACAACTGTGACAACATTACGTTATAACCCTACAATATGGGACCACTCTGCGAAGCGAAAATGGTCCTGCGAGGACATGTTACGCACGAGCCCTATCCATGGGTATGAAGTACAGTATACCTTGACCAACAGGGCTAAAGTACGGTGATCTGCCATATGATATGCACATTTCCCCGTATGTGAATACAGATAAATGATTTGATACCTTGAGGAAGTCATTGACACTGCTCTCTTCATCCTCCTCCTCCTCTTCTTCACCTTCAACCTCTTCATCATCATCGTCTTCAGATTCCTCCTCGCCCTCTTCCATTCCTTCGTCACTGTCGACCTCCCCTTCAGATCCTTCTACAACCGCCACCTTCGGCTTCTTTTCTTTCTCTCCTTCTTCAGAGCCCTCGTCGTCGCTCTCTTCCTCCTCCTCTGAAAACAACTAATTTCAATATTTAGCTTAAAGATTAACATAGTAACTAGGGAGTGACTATCGGAACCAAAGTGCATCATGGTTGCATGTGCATTCATTCCGGCCTATGACGATGGAGAGAGAATCTGTTCCCAATGCGCACAAATAGAAAAGTTGCACTTTGGTTCCGATAGCTATACCCTAATAGTACGCTTCAGCAATCTACAGTACACTACAGTAATCATAAGAATCCGGGCAGAAGTACTTTTATGAGATAAAAGATCATCATTCACCTGTAGTCGAGTCATTCTTCGCTTGTTCTTCAGCTTGAGTAGACTTCTTGTCGTGACTCTTCCTAACCCTCTTCTCCTTGCCGGCTCCTGTTTCCTGAAATTGTTTAAATCTTTTTGTGACTGTGTAGTATTCTTTGGCGTAATGGCCAAAACTCCCATCTCCTACCCAGGAGGTCGGGAGTTCGGATCCTCTAACTTGGCGAGACTGGGTTTTCACTGCTGGGTACAAGGCAAAAAAACCCTCTTGGGGACCCGTCAAGCCAAATCACAGCTTGCAACAATCAAAATAATATTAAGCGTATAAGAAACCTTCAAAGCCGCTGCAGCCTTATTCTTCATCTTCCTCATTCGATTCTGCTTCTTCCGAGCCTCAGAAGGTCCCCCATTCTTCTTCTCTACCTGTGCAAAAATAAAATTCAATTTTTAAAAATTCTCCCTTCTCTTATCAGGGTGCTCCGAAAGTCATTGCCGTTTTCACAAAACTGTTTTTCAATTAATTTTAAGAAAACAGAGGGTTGTTTAAAAGTCCTGTTACGCATATTGTATAAACCTATGTCCATGATTTAAGAAGGACAACTTGTTCGTTCTCCTCTAGCTGGGAACGAGGAGAATTGAATTAGCATCCTTCCAGGGCACGTATAAGGTCATGAGTTGTTGAATTCAAATGTTTCCACGAATACAAATCGGGCGGTCCTAATTTTTTGGATAAAGCTAGATGACAGATATGTGCATTGAATGACTTGGAGATATGTCGTCAACTTCGTGTCTGCCTTTTTTCTGATGTCAATTTTCAAAATGTGGGTATGACTGACTTACAGTTATGCAGATTTTTCAACGCGGTTTTTGGCTAAGTTTGATCCCTAGCTTCACCTACTTCTATAATTTTTGCTCATCCTCCAGTTAATACGTAGCGCTATATAGCATAAGATTTAAATTGAAAACACAGGCGAAAATGAACAGCCAACTCAACAGTGTCATTTTTGATCGAAAATTCGTCTTTGGGACTTTCCCTTGCCTATTCAAAGAGGAGTGCGCAGACAAAAACATGTCATGGTTACAGTATTAAGTCCACTTAACATCCTCAGTTAGTGATAGAAATAGACGTCACGAATGAACGAAATGGCAGCCTGTTAATTTTTTCGCGCTGTCACGTTTTTCTTCGAATGGTGCGGCTCTAACATGAAAAACCCATATTTGTGTATTTTTCGAAATATAGATTCAGTAAAGATATATTTTGCATTGAACCTGGTAGTAGAAGCACTAAGGAATAAATCCCAAACGGGGAGCATGCACCTGCTTTATCAATGATTTTTTTTGAAATTGTTAAATGTGTTGACCTATGGTGACGAACTGATGATTTGCGAGGCAATAACTTCCCTGTATTCCAAAATTGTTCACTATCAGACTACTCTTGTGAAAGAGGATTGTGGCCTTATTAACCTCCATGACTGGCAATATTTTCCCATCATTTGCATTCCTGTTGCAGTACAAAATGCAAAAACCTTCAAAAATGGTGTCAAAATGAGGTTGGGTCTTGGATCCCTACCAAAGAACGAGAAGGAATCAATCGATGGCGTTCAGCATGGTTCAAGAAAGACTAGTACCCTCCATGTTGGTGGCTACAGCAAATTATCCGGAAAGCTCTTAAAGGCAGGAGAGCGTGCAAAAGTTGACGTGAAAAAACGGTAATGACTTTCAGAGCACCCTGATATATCATATATATTAGTTATATAGGACTAATGTATTTCATAAACGGTATCAATTTCTAAAAAAATCAGAGGGATTGTAGAGCTACTCCCACGCCAGCCTTATCTTTAGCTGCTTGAACGTCGTCGGTGGATGCCGTTTCCTTAAAACAAAAATGTGTAAATAGGCATGATCGATATTGTTAAACTGGTAATAGTTTTCGACCAGAGGCCTTATTCATGAACGCTCAAAACAGTTTGGAATTCCAAACGTGACGTCATTTGGTTAGAGGGGAGGGCATTCGGCAAACCGCTCCCCCTACCTAAATAGCGTCACGTTTGGAATTCCAAACGGTTTGGAGCGTTCATGAATACGGCCTCTGCAGATGCAAAAATGATGGAAAATATAAGCGAATTACCTTCGCAGCAGCCGCAGCCTGGTGCTTCTTCCTATTCCTCTGTGCCCTTCTCTTCTTCTGGGTGGCGGTCAGAGGAGTCTTAGATGGCCCTCCTCCGTTCGATTTGCCCTCATCCACAACCTTGCGCTTCTTGACCGCCTAAAAATGTGTTTAAAATTTAAAATATTTTTTTATCTTAAAATAATAATAAAAAATACCGCTAATTAATATTAATTTTAACAACAACTTGCACAAAAAGGCAAATGACTAACCACATCATGCGCTGGCACTTCACACTTTCGCTTCGAAGCCTTCTCTTCCTTTTCGTCGGGCTTTAGCTGAAATAAACACCATGAATGGACTGCTTCGAATTTAAGAAAAAAAATCTCGCTTACTTCGCTTTCCTTGACAGAATCGGGCTTTTGCTTTGAAGCCTTCCCTGCCTTTACTCTGCTTCTCGCCATTCCTACACGAAAATGATGAAAATCACGGAAATACGATTGAAATATCAACGAAAACAATAAAAACATTGCACAAAGCGTTGATGTCCGACAGAACTACTGGTGACTGACGGAACTACCGTATGCCGGAATCCGGAACTGGAAAATAGTAATTACGGTAGTTAGTAGTTCAGCTGTGTCAAACTCATTACAATGTTTTTAGAAATTTTTCGTTGTTTTCGTGGTAGATCTTGGGCATTTTTCGCAATTCTCCTGTATTTCCTGTTCTCACAACTCGTTCTATGTCAAAAATTCTTGGTCAACCTAAGCAAAATACCATATGTCCTACCTGAAACATTTTGCTCTCACGTGAATTTTTGACCCGCTGTCACTTTACGATAACACGCGACTTGTTTACTTCGACTTTGCTCTCTCCGAGGCTCATTGGCGGTGTTTCTAGTGTCATCGCCGTGTGATGTGCTGATCGTCTCAGTGCAAGGATGTCGATGAATCGCTTCGCGAAGGGCGCCTGGCGCATTGCTCAACAGGCAAGTTTCTTCTACCCTAGTGTAAACACTTGGACATAGCTGAAGGAAACTGTGAGAAACTGCGGGAAAATTGGGCTTTGGTCAGCACAGCTATGCCTAACTTTCTCTTCAGTTTCTCCGAGTTTCTCTCACTTTTACTGAGTTTAGCTGTGAAATTTCTTTGTTTTTATGCAGTTATGCAGTTTAAATATCATCGAATCATTTTCAAATACATTTTTGGCTATTTTTATATATATTTAGGTCGCATCACGGGTCGAGTATATCAACAGGACATGGGTGCTCAAGGTGGTTCCCCGTGCACTCAAGCCCGTCGGATCCTCAGTCACCCAGGCGGTCTCACGAGTCACCATACCCCGAACCATGAGCAAGAATCCCATCATTCGATTGGTCAGTTGACCCACCGTAATCGGCATTTTCCATCCGGGACACTCTTCAGATCCAAATGACGATCAGGCACCAACGCTCCATCGCACGACCCTTCTCCACGCTGCTCATGAACCACAGAATGATGACTTCTACGGACCGCAATAGGTTTGCAGTTTTCCAGAAATTACTGTTTTAGGATTACTGTAGCTTGTGAGAGGGAACGGAATGCATGCAGAAGGGCATTTACTGTCGTCTAATTCGTTGCAGAGGCTAACCATCACATGAGAGAGACAACAGCTCCGGGTATGAGACGACAGAAAAATGCACTTCTGCTTGCTTTCCGTTTCCGACTTAAAATCGATTGGTACTTTGGTTACGGTATTTGTTCAGGATACGACGTCCGAAGCTGCTCTTCAAGAGGCCGCTGCGCAATGATGGAATCATCGAGAGAGTTCGAGTAAGTTGCATTTTTGTTACTTTTGAGATTGAAGGATTGGTTTTGCCGGGTCACCAGAATTCCGTATCCAAATCGTGCGTATTTCCCTTGTAAATGCCAGTCCATATACCATCAGTGTACATTTCATACCATACCATGGCCCATACTCAACAGATTTTTTTATCTCGGTTAGTGTCAATCTGTACTTATCGATTCAGGACATCTTCGGGTCGAAGGATCGATACAACGCGCATCTCAAGGCTGATTCACTTCCCGATCGACTCAATGCCTACGAGATTGGTGTGTCGCCTACTATGGTTGGCAGTTTGACTAGGTTTTCGGATATGTTTCACCGTGGCTACATATATTGAATATATAAGAGCTGTGGAATATATCCGAAAACCTAGTCAAACTGCCAACCTTATCGCCTACCCTATTTATGAGGGAAACACACATTCATTTGCTAATTGAACTCTATTCATCGAAAAATGTTACACATATTCGACCAGATAGCGTTCAATCAACGTTCTTGCTGCTATAGTAGTGATTTAAATGTATTTCGATTTCTTTCTATGAAAAATTGATTAAAAATTTCTCTTCAGGAGGCAATATCGGCTACGGGTGCAACGCCGCCGTGTACGCACTTCGACTGAGGGACAATCGACCGGAGAAGACGAACGGAATGGACACGAGAGACCTCAAGGTACGGTGGATACGGTAGCTGATTAGGGTGGCCATTGACTATTCTATTCTTGACTAGGGTCTTGGGTACGGTATTGATAGAGTACGCTGGCTTACGGTTAGGACAGTTGCATATAGAGAAGGTACGGTAGCTATGGGATACGGTGTTCTTGATTAGGCTAGTTGGGTACTCTAGTGATAGAGTACGGTAACTTTCAAATACGGTTTTATTTGTTTTTGCTGCAATCTTTACATTTATGCGTCGCAAAATGTAAGGTGGGAGGTGTAGGACGCTATGATAATGTGGCGTAAATTCGGCCAATGGATAATCTAACACCAGTACTCAAAGGAACTTGCTAATTATTACGTTGGTCATAGTTCAAAAGGGTCATCAAATTTGACCTCACCGACCCGCTTTTCGGTCCCAAAATCGGCCCACACCAACCCTGGGGTGGAAAAATCACTCAAAAATGAATAATTTCATCCCACCGACCCGCCTTCGTCGGGAAATTTTTTTTCCTACCGACCCGCCTTTGACCCTCAGTGCATCACCTTTTGAACTATGACGTCGGTTGAATGCGTCTATTTTGTTCATTGGGAAATAATTTAAAATCTCCTTATTCCAGGCGTACCCTCTCGCGCTGAAGCTAATGTACAACTACGAGGTACGGTATTTATCGATTAAATTGCTCAAATTACGGTATCGATTGATTACCGTATTCTCTTTGCAGTTGGATCGAAAGGGCGAGGATGGACTGTGGAAGGGAATGGGAAATGAGCTGGCGCCCCTACCAAAGGCCAAGTCCCTGCTGAAGGGAAGGATTGGGAAGTGAGTCTTGAAAATTATCGATTGGTTTACGATATTAGCAAATTGATTACCGTATTCTCTGCGCAATACCAAACAGGGGTGCTTGTGAGGACAGATTGGGAAGTTGTTAGAGGTCATAATATTGATTGATTTCGAAAAAAATACTTCTGATGTGGTATCACCTGACGCTACTCGCGAAATTGGATGTATATAGCAACAGTGCAGCAAAAAGTCAACTGGAAACATGAATGCCCATCTTATTTTTAGTTTTTTTTTTATATTACAGCAACATATGATAACTAACTAATGCTGGCTGTAGAAGCGGGTATACAAAATGACGTTGCAACGTAGATTCAGCGGGTGAGCCACTACCACAGTAATAGACAAATGGAATTAGGTAATTCCATGGCATCGTTTGGTACAGTTAATACTATATACTCACTGCGAGGAACGTAAATGCTACCAGCTTCTGAGTGGACAGCGGATGTTGCTTTGCGCTCAAAGAACGCTCTCAAAAATATTACTAGAGGGATCAGTAGTTATGTTGAATAAATCGAATCCCAGGTGTGAAAACACTGAATTCTTACCTCTGAATGTGAAACATATTTCGTACGGGTTTGAGTTTTCTCCATTCCAGATTCAATCCGCTGCCCTGTACCCATCCGAATATCGTTAACATGGCGACCGCCTTCGTCGACACACTGCCCCTGCTGCCCGATGCCAGGGAAAGGTACGGTAGTTGGAATACAGTAACCCTGAGAGAGACAGCTCCGGTATGTGCCTGTACTATAGCTAGTATGATTGGACCTTGAGCTGAATAGGGTAAATACGGTAATCGGGACAGACATACACAAAGACGAGCACTGTAATCATAATGTGAATACGTTACTTCGAATATCTCGAACATACAATAACTGGGGTTGTCCATGGCCCCTCCAAGTTCGAATTTTAAGGGTGACTGCAAGAAGTAAAGTAGATAAAACCTAATTATTAAGGGTGCCTGTACGGGTTTCGGGCTCGAAAATCACAATTTTAAGGGTGCTAGCTGTTTATTCGGCCCAGTCCCGCTCCCATTTCATACTTTTTAAGGGTGCCTGCATGTCCACATGGACCGCCTAGTTAATGTATGATCTCGAATATGGTAATTCAGATAAGAAGATACGATATTTTCAATTAATTGAATGCGTTAGTGCTGATGTCATTACGCTAGTTCTAAAATAAATAACTTGAAATGGCTTGTTCATTCTCCTGGAGTACGGTATCCCAAACTCCACGGATACGGTATTTCAGATATCCCGAAGCTCTTCCTTCCGCGCCGTTCTATTCGATGATTGTGGACGAGCCGAAGACACTCTTCATTGTCATGAGGAGGTTGGTTTTATTTTATTTTTACATTTCAAATTACACATTAAATTACTTGATATACTGCATGGTACTCCTATATTCGATTGAATTCCACGTATTCGGAGTGTAACCTGTTGCATCTGAGCTTCGCCGGTTTCTCAAAAACGTGAATGTCAGGGCTTGGGGATTTTCGGTTCCTTATTGATTCATTACCCAATTTTGTCTATATGAAATGTTTAATAATGATTGTTTTTGCAGGTACCGTATGACTCTGCGCGACTACCAGCTCACTAACCGTCGTAACTTCTGGACGTGTAGGGCACTGTTGGCACAGCTGCTGGAGGGATGCGTCTTCTTATACAATAACAAGGTTTTAACACTTTTTTTGAAATTTCTATTGCCAGTTCACCAATGAGTTCTTTAAGTCAACAATTTTTACCAGATCCATGAAACGTACTTGTGCCATGTTGCATTACAAATAGCTATTTTGACATATAATGGTTACTAACGTACCGCACATTGTTTTATGTTGGCCCTAAGCCGAAAACCTATGATTAGACGATCGCTTCACGCATTTTATTTATTCATTTCATGAAACATATTTGCTAGCAATGCAGTTTGTTTAGTCTACAATCTTATTGAAATGTGCGTTCAGGTCGCTCAGCGAGACATGAAGTCGGACAACATCCTACTGTCGTACGACACACCAGGTATGTGTTTCCGAATACTTACAGTAGTAGAGGATTACAAGTGTTACAGACTGTAACTTACAGTACCTAACGTTAGTACAGGTATTAGGTTGGTTCATAAGTAGTTAAAACGTCGATTATCTTCGTAAGACCTCACTAGCTGCCACCGTCACCAGCCTCTTTCGCAATAACGCGCCGCGGCGCGCTTTTTCGAAGTTGGCCGACGCACGCGCTTTCGCACCTCCACGGCACCTTTTACCTCGCTCTGGCTCAGGCAAAAAAGCTAGCTGGAAGCTCTCAACTGCAAAATGTAGGCAGCCAAACGACAGATAACCCTGATTTTTTGTGGGCTCAAGTCTCAATATTCGCTGGGTTACAGTGGAAATAGTGGAAAAGATGAAAAACT
>JACMIF010002628.1:0-17239 GCA_014805445.1 Diplogasteroides magnus | reverse complement strand
AGATGTTTGTTAAAAACGTCATTATTTGAGGTACTTCGCCACGATAACTTTTTTTGAAAAAAATATATTATGTGCAGTTTTTAACGCTCTTTAACATATTTAAAAACTGGAGGGGTGTTTTTTGCTAAAATTGTTTTATGATTTTTTAAATGAAATCGAAGTGGTGTTTCATACCTTATTTGAAATTTTCGTGAGATGCCACTATGCCCATTGGAACGAGCTCCTCCGAAAACCTATAATACGTATCCAATCTCCCCCGTATATGTCATAAAACTCGCGAGAAAAAATAAATTTTCGTCATAGTCAAACTTAAGAAATTCATATTTTTTATATAATTTATATAATTCATAAATTCATAATTCATAAATTCATAATTCATTCATATAATTCATAAATTCATAATTCATATTCATAAAAATTCGGTGTACCAGGCATGATATGAAACTACCTTATGTACGAAAAGAGAAGAGAGAAGAGGCATGCTTCGGCCAACTGAAAACGGAATAAGGAAGCTTTTAAGCTTTTTCAGCGAATGAATTCGTTTGCGTACCCCATTGTCATCGGTGATACAAGTGTGATGACCTTGTTCCATTTACACGGTATGATGCTTTCAGACAAGAAATTACTATGCGGAAGCGCAAGAAATTGAAGCTATGCACGCGGCTAATGCATTTAACCTATTCTAAAGGGAATATATCATAGAATTGCGTGAATGTTGTCAGTAAGCACAGCTAGAGTGGAGGGGAAATGGTATTCGAATTCACTTTGCGATTCACTCTGTCAACACTGCTGCCGTACTCTCATGCTCATCGAAGACCATTCGGACGATCTCATTCTCGATTCACATACTACTTATAGCGAGTGTTCGGAACCAGTTGATGAAATAGATCAGATCGCGATTGGTAGACTCCCAAATGTACCTATCAACGATGCTGGAGTACATGTATAGACTGCAGGGTGGGGAAAGGAAGCACTTTTATTCGTCGCATGCCTGGCTTTTCAGCGCTGCGAAAATGCACCGATGCTCTTTTTAAGGAATGAAATAGTCACAGGATACAAACTGAAAAAATAAAGTGATATCAAATCTCTCAATTCTATCGCCTTGAAGAAATGCCTATATGACTCCAAAAGGATTTATTTCTGCGATTCTTATTCTGATATATAAATCGCAGCATTAATGTCACGCTATTTCGTCACGAATGATGCATACGGCAATTAATTAGCGCCGATCAGTAAATATTCACCGGTGACTAATTCATTCCAGAAAAGTTCGCCGCTTACTTTTTTGTGGGGCATTGAATGAATTCGCGCTTAATTTCTCCACCACATTAGGCAAGGTAAAAGTCTACATACTCCTATCAAGCACAGTCGATATGGAGGAGAATCTACTGAGGCCAATTCTCCACAGTATTCGCCCCATATTATCATAGAAATACAACTGTGAGACGATGAAAGAAGCATCTGTTATGTTATAACTTATAACAAATGGAATTTAGCAGTCGTGTGTTAAAATTATCTTTTTTCGCTGTAGGTAGTTACTTACGGGTTTGCTCTAGGAGTTCAGCATTTCATTATTTGTTTCACTTTATGCCTCACATATAGGCTATGTGACATAATACTGTGTGTTATTTGTGGCTTTACGGACGATACAGTCGTAATTAGCGGAGCTAAAATCAATAAAAAGTCATCCGCAATAACTTTTATCGTTTTTGCAAGGGCACAGCATTGTACTGCTCCTTTCATGTGCTCAATGGCTTCGACAGATCTTCAAAAACAACACGACAACAAAAAGGAGCATTGATGCTTTATTTATTCGGAAATCTCGTCGATATGCTAATAAATGCTTATAGATGCGATATACGGTAGTCAGCGGGATGTGCGCTTAGAGTATGGTGCACTTTCAATGCACGCGGCTAATGCTTTTAGTCTTTTCTAAAGGGAATATATCATAGAATTGCGTGAATGTTGTCAGTAAGCACAAATAGTGGAGGGGAAATAGTCGACCAAAGCCATTGTTATTTTTTCTGCTCCGATATGTGAGCGCTTTGTTCATTGGCGTTCGTCGATCAACGCAGTCAACTTTTACAAAGATCGGCCGCCGGCAATGGGGAGCAGAAAATAGAATTAAAGAGCGTTGGTCAATTATTCCCTTCCGTCCACTTCAAATGGAACCTACAATAATGTCGATGCTTCAGATGAATACGCAAAATGGATGGCCCGTGCAATAACGTCGTGGTATTTGCCATAGTCTTTAGTCTATAGTCTATAGTCTATAGTCTATATGCAATAGTCTTGGCAGAGTGAATCCGAAAGTTTAATCCGCCTCTGTGTGCTCTCTATCGCGCAGTCGTCTCTGGCGCATAGAAACGACCGCGCAGGGAGAGCACAGGGAGATCGAATTCACTTTGGGATTCACTCTGCCAACACTATTTCCCTACTCTCATGCCCATCGAAGACCATTAGGACAATCTCATTCTCGATTCAGAGACTACTTATAGCGAGTGTTAGGAACCAGTTGATGAAATATAATAGGTCAGATCGCGATTGGTAGACTCCCAAATGTACCTATCAACGATGCTGGAGTACATGTATAGACTCCAGGGTGGGGAAAGGAAGCACTTTTATTCGTCGCATGCCTGGCTTTTCAGCGCTGCGAAAATGCACCGATGATCTTTGTAAGGAATGCAATAGTCACAGGATACAAACTGAAAAAATAAAGTGATATCAAATCTCTCAATTCTATCGCCTTGAAGAAGTGCCTATATGACTCCAAAAGGATTTATTTCTGCGATTCTTATTCTGATATTTAAGTCGCAGCATTAATGCCACGCTATTTCGTCACGAATGATGCATACGGCAATTAATTTGCGCCGATCAGTAAATATTCACCGGTGACTAGTTCATTCCAGAAAAGTTCACCGGTTACTTTTTGTGCGGCATTGAATGATATTATCGCATACAAACTTATCAAACTTTTTATTAATTGAGCGCGACGTCTACAAACGATGATCATCTTCTTCCCTGACTCTTAAAATACATACATACATACGTTTATCCATTCTTTGGGGGCAAAGTTAGGAGAGGGTCAGAATAGGGTGAACGGAACATAATGGATTTTCCCGTCGACGGATCGATTTCTCGGGTGGTTTTTAGTCATGAATTGATGAAATAGGGAGAAGAACGGATTTGTCAAGAGCGGCGATTCGGGTTTTGAATGCCGCCAAAGTTGGTGCGTTTACATAATCGGAAGGAAAATTATTCCATATGGTAATACTGCGGGAAACGCACGAACTTCTGCGACTACCGTAAATAGGGCTACGATTCTCAAGAATGATGACTAATGGATTGCTTCCTTCTCTGTCCTGGAGACGAGACTCATTTCCCAATTTCCACAAAAAAAATGTGGGAAGCCCCTATCGTCTGCTTCGAGTTAAACGCTTAAATTATCTTCACAATCACATCTCTGTTCGTGCTTCGAAAGTAGTCATCACGCCACTGCTCGCATCTTGTATTTTAGACGATTTCTTGTAGCCAATGAAGTCGAGAACAGCATTACGATATCTGAAACAAAGCTAACTACAGTAACATTAAAAATAAAACGAACGGTGAAACCAATGCGATTATGAGAAATGGATCGACAGCTGGGAAGATAGCAGTAGACATCATAAAGACATTGCCATACTCCCCGAAGTTTGCACCGAACATCGAGCCGATGAACACCATACCCAACGGGACATATGAGAAGATGCAAGGAACGGAGGCCTTAGTGTACTTAGCGACAAGCTGATTTTGTTTTGTTTTTATAAATACTCAAACGAGTAAATTTTAACTAATCTCTCAGAAAATACGCTAAGAAATCAAACCTGTATAACAAGAGCTACAAATAGTTGTGCAATTTTTTTTAGTTAGTTAGGAAACGACGTTTGGACTGACTTTTGTCAGTTTTGCCATTAGATCTGTCGTCTAGATGAGCGAAAGAGTATGATTCACCGATGGGCAGGGTTGTGGAGCGAAAAGGGGGAGCGAAAAGAAGAAAAAATGCCCAGTCTTAATAGGCCAATTTTGAATAGTTCATTGAAGATTGTAAATGAACTTGAACTCTTCGTAGGTATCTAGCGAAATCACTTGCCTGCACACTACAACATATCGGAAGACGAAATGGTATGCGATGAGGGGAAAAGCGCCCTGGAACAGGACGACGAAGTAATATACGCCGGTTATGCCCACCCAATTGGGATAATGGACTAGTTGTAGCGGAATGAAGATGTATCCGAACTCGTTCATGTGTACAGCCTTAACCGACAAATTCATCCACCGTTCCCAGTGAACATCAGTGAACCAAGGGTTGAAAAACGGCAAATGTATCGTCATTCTTCTCCGCGGCGCGGTCGCCTATCATGGATTGAGACAACAGCGTTCCGGAGAAGAATGACGACAAATTTACCGTTTTAGAACCCCTACAGTGAACATGATTTGAAGTGCATAAACATACCGACAACAGTGATACGCGAAAGAATATCAGAACATGCAAATGCAAGTAGCAATAAATGCATTACAAAGTATTATTTTTGAAGCAATATTTTTAATTAGCACTAGAATTACTAAATTGGTAGTATCTATAATAAAGCACCTTCATTTATTCCCCCGGAGCGTTTGTCTCGACATTTCATAGACAACAGCCAAAGTGGATTAGATGAATGAGAATTGTATGCACTTTGTTTCCAAATCCGAATTAGCATCAATTACCATGAGAAACTCGCCTTCTAGTTGCGTATAGAAACGGCTGGCGTGGTCTTGATCAACGCTATCAAGACTGCATTTCCGAAAAACGAAATAGTTGCACCAACGTAGGTGAACAACTGAGAGTTCATATTAATAGTTTTATGTGTTCCATGGTTCAGAATTTTATTCGATGATGTAATTCTTTTATGTATATTTCGAGATACACCAATCCGCTTCTCCACATGATCTTTGTTTGAAATAATATATTTTATTCCTATGAAAACGTGTATCTATAATAATTTTGAGGAGAATTTTGTTCAGTTTGATGAAAAATGTAATAGGTTCTCTTATCAATTGGGATAGCGGGATACCGACAGCAAAAATGAGTTTTACAGAGGGCGACAGCCATACCCGCCAATCCCGATAAGAATGAAATGAGAGGTGATCGGCATATTTCATCGTTTTGAGCAGTCGTTTTTCTCACGATCGAAGATTCGTTCGAATAGTAGCGGTCAGTAATAACTTCTTATAGGGATGCCGAAGAAATAAACTCATTCTTCCATTCGCAACGGGAAGAGCGGCCGCTTATGGGGACTTTATAGAGGAAAATGATGTGATAAGAGAACACTAGTATAGAATACCTTATGGACGTAAAGCGACGCGAGGAGAGAAATGCCTGTTGTTGAATGTCAATGGAAGAAGCTTTTTTTAGGAAAATAGTTTGTGCCCGTTGCTGTCATCATGGTAAAATGTCATTCCTTTGTTCTTTTGTACAGTAAGATGATTTCAGACTAGAAATTCGTTTATGAGAAAGCACGTTGAATGAAAACACGTGGCTGATGCGTTTAGCCTATATTTAATGGGAATACATTTATCCTTGCGTGGATGTTGCCAGTATGCTCAAACTGAAAGTCATGCGTCTTGCGATTAACATATACGCAAAATAGATGAAGTGAGAAGAATCCTTGCAATTAAAAACCACAGCTAGTGAAAAACTGCAAAAAATAGCGAAATTTGATGAAATTCGCAATGTTTGACCGAATGTAACCCTTACATGTAAAGGAAAAGCATATGCTTTCGTAAAGAATTGAACTGAAAATCCGATAGAACATAATTACTTATGTCTAGACATATAATTTCCAGGAATGCCAATTGAACGATAATTGTCACCATGTATAACGTATCTTTTCAATTCTGACATTAGTATTCAGTAACAGAACTGGGCAACAAAGAATAATTCTGAAAGAGCTTTTCGAAATGAATGGAAAAGGCAGATGATACGTTCTCGGGATCAAGAGCAGTCTTCGATTGGTCACAAACTGTTCGTCAAATTTCTTATCAGTAGAGAATTATCCTCAAAAATTTAATTGAACGTTGAAGTCTTGATCGAGACGTTCCTAATATGACCATACTCGTCTTGGTTGGGAAGTTCCTTATAGGAGAATTCCATCCGAGGCAAGGGGGATGGGAGGAAGGGTGATGCTTTTGATATTCCCATGTGCAATGTATAATGTTTATTTGGTCTAAAACGGCTATTCCGAAGCGGTTGGTGTGATTGGAAATGGTAGGGCAAGATCACCAATGGTGATTCACCATCAACATTTGGGCAATACTGACGAACTTGGCTGAGCACGTGATATTATCGCCCACGATCTTATCAAACTTTTATATTGATTGAAAGCTATGATTAGAAACGATTGTCGTCATCCTCTCTTACTCATAAAAATAGGGCTATGGTTCGTAAGAATGATGACTAATGGATTACTTTATTTTCCGTCCTGGAGTAGAGGATTTTTTTTAGGAATTTCCACAAGTAAAGCATTGGAAGCATTGCTAACGTCCGCAAACGCTTAATTCATTTAACATTGAAACAATCAAAGTTACATTTATGTTCGTGCCTCGAATGTCGTCATGTCGCTAGTGCTTTTATCACTGACTTTAGCCGATTTTTTGTAACCAATAAAGTTGAGAATAGCATGACGATATCTGAAATAACAGGCAAAAATCCGCGAATTGTTTGCAAAACGAACGGTGAAACGAATGCGATTATGAGGAAAGGGTCGACGGCAGGGAATATTGCAGTAGACATGGCGAAGACGTTGCCGTACTCCCCGAAGTTAGCTCCGAGCAGCGACCCGTTGAACACCATGCACAGCGGGATATAGGAGAAGATGCATGGTACAGAGGCCTGAATGCTTTCTATAACTGTCGCGACTACCTATAGCGCGAATGTTATATCTATGGTCTGCTTCTTCATCTCTAGCCAACTTTCATCTTTTGTCACAAATTGCACCGCAAAATGTGACTGTCACAAAATGCACCGTGCAAAATGTGACATTTCTACTTTTCCACCCCCTAATTACAAGGATGGCAACTGTGTCAACTTATTCTCTTCTCTGCTTGTATATCCATCTACTGTAACCGTATGGACGTCAATACCCAAGAAGAAACACTAAAAATCGCCACATGTCACAATTCGCACACTGCAATCTGTGACGTCCCTGTTTGAATTCGCTACCGTAATACAACACACTTTAAATGCATAACTGCATATCATCCCGACTCTTCATCTTCACTCATTTTCGTCATTATTTACTCTTCATTTTCGTCCATCGTTGTCTTCATTTATTTACTACTGTCGTAACCGTTCATTATTTTGTCATCCCGTCGCGTCACTATTCCTCTATGTTTTAATAGAGGAATAGTGACGAAGTTTGAGGTTGAATCCCTCTGCTTGGACGTGGCCAAGGGACGTCGTCGTCTGCTTGGATCGTCACGAGGACAGCCCCGTCTGCCCCAACTCCAAACAAGCACGCCTGCTTGTTCTTCCTGGGAGGCGAGCCCCAGTATCAGTCGGTTTTCCACGCCTTCATTCTCTTCATTCTCGCCTTCAAAACCACCACCAATTTGATCATAAAAATAAATGAACTTTTATTCACTTTTGCTCGTCCATTTTATACATACAACTTTTGCCGAAAAAAAATTTTTTTTGCTAAACATTCTGCTTGTTGCATAATTACACATTTACCTTTTGGGGAAGATAGAGAGTTGAACCTAAGCACCTTTTTGGCATTACACACAAATTATTACAATGACAAGCCAATTTTTTTAGCATTATCAACACCTAAAAGTAAGCAAGCAATGCAACTTGGATACGCCTGCACTAGTGCGTTTTTCGATTAATCTTGTCGAAACGCAAATGCATCAAACCTGTATCACAAGAGCTACAAATAGCTGCAATTGCAACGCTCGCGTCTCGTCCGTGATGATGCTCAAAATGCCGATCCGTGGGTGAAGCTTATCCATTTGGTCTGTTATTTTTTTCTCAAACACTGATAATTGTGAAATTTGCAAAATATAGAGGACGAAAGATAGATTTCTTACTTTACTGATCGCACTGCCTTGACGATATTATAGCTGCAGAAGACAATTAGTGTGAATGCCATTCCAAAAAGTGTACTCATCAGTCCGACAGAGATGAATGTATTCAATTCCCAGCGCCTTGTGTCGTCCGCGTTGGGGTGCTTTAAAATAGCCATAAAGGGACATTCTCGGCCAACAAGTGTTGTTCAGCATCGTTGATTACACGATTTTGTTTCAAAATATTTCTCCGGCATAAAATTTAAAATCAAAGTTCGCCTACTACGGTAGCTAAATGAACGAATATCAGGAACGCGATGGGGGAGCAGAGAATTTACATTGAAGCAAGAGCAAAGTACAGTCAAAACATTGTGGAAAAAGGCTATTCGTGGTGGGAGTCCCACTTGATTCTGCATTGATATTGTGGCTTTGAAAATGCATACAAACCGTCGTACCCAGAAGATCACGGCAAAATACCCCGGTTGCGGATCTTCGACAATTGAGTTGTAGAATGTTCTCATGTAATGCTCAAAGCGCTGTCGATTATCCTCATTGGGCATGGATACGAGTTGCACCTAAAGTGAACTTTCCATTCTCTTTTTATTGGTTCAAAGAACACCGGCCCCTTTTCCGGCGTCAAATTTCTTAATTGTGGAACTTTTGAAAGGACGAGGAACTTTCCGCGTAGATGATGATTCCAATGAACAGCGCTTCAAAGAAAATGCCAATGACCAGCCAAGTAATCCATGGTCGAACGCGGGTCCAATGCAGCCAGGGAGGTCTGAATTCACCATTGCCATTTCGAGAGACGCACACTGACGTCTTAACGAATATAAAAATATAAAACCTGCCTGCACACAACGACATATCGAAAGACGAAATGGTATGCTATGAGGAGAAAGGCACCGCTGAACAGGATGACGTAGTAGTAGCCGCCGGTTACGCCCACCCAATTGGGATAATTGACTAGCTGTAGCGGAATGAAGATGTATCCGAACTCGGTCATGTGTATAGCCTGAACAATGGAAAGAATTATGGAATTTCGAATCTCGTCGAAGTGGTAGTCTGCCATTACGAAAGAGGACAGCTCGGAAGAGATTGTTCGGAAGGGCATCCGAATTCGGTCATGTGAACGGCGTTAATCGACAAATTAGCCTACCATGTCGAAGAAATAGCGTTCGAGACTTTAAATGCGGAAAACGGGTTTGAAAATCAATAGTAAAGTGTTTTGAAAACACTGTTTTCTCATACGTATTGTCTCATACCACTCCATGTTGGCAGAAGAGAAATTCGCACTATTATTGATTTAAAAATCCTATTTTCTACATTTTATATCGTGTATCCTTATCAGAAGCCTACCGGAAGTTATGTTACATGAACGATTGATATGAGAATATCGGAATATGCGAATGCGAGTAGCAAGAACTGAATTTATAGGTATTTAAGAAACTTTATTTTCAATTTGCGCCAATGACGATGCTAAGCTCACCTTGTAGCTATGTATAGAAGCTGCTGGAGTGGTCTTGATTAAAGTTATCAAGACCGCATTTCCGATAAAAGAAATTATGGCTCCGATGTAGGTGAACAACTGACAATGAAAACATATCATTATATTTTTCCACATTCTATAGTTCAGAGTTTTTTTCCGATATGATATAGTGGTCTCATCGCTAGGCTGCTGGTGCGTTATGTTTGGTGTGACCCGAGTCTTTCCAAACCATTTCTCCAGGCAGCCTTGCTTGAAATAATCTATTGAGAGAAATTATATTTTATGTGAGGCCTGGAAGAGTGCTCATTCTGCAGCTAATTGTTAGGTCTTCATTTCCGCTGTTGGACATTTTCTTGCCTAATAATTTTGTTCAATAATATAATCCTTGGGGTTTATCCGGACGATCTTTAAGTGTTTGTACCATCTAAACATCTTGCTGACCTTCAGTCTGCTAGTGACTCGTCTCGAATTTTGCTGATCAGTGGAATATGACACTATCAATCGCCAAATGTATGGTTCTTCACTTCATCCATCCAAAACTCGATCACAATATACACTTGAGGGTTCCCTTCTCTTTTTTTCCGTGCCATACTCGGGTGCTTCCTAACCACTAGTATGGGGTAGTCGATCCCATTAGCAAAAATACACTACATTTCGCGTCTGCGTCTTTCATTTCCTCTCGTCTTGCGCGGTCGCTTTTCCATTGGGATCGAGGAGAATCGACGATCCCCCTCGATCCCAATGAAAAAAACGGCCGCGCAAGACAGAAGGAAATGAAAAGACGCAGACGTTTTGCGCGGTCATTTTTTCATTGGAATCGAATGGGATCGACGACGTGTCTGTGTTTCCTTCTGTCTTGCGCGATCGTTTTGGTAACGGAATCGACGATCCCCTCGATCCCTCTCGATTCCGTTAGAAAACGATCGCGCAAGACGAGAGGAAATTAAAGACGCAGACGCAAAATGTAGTGTATTTTTGCTAATGGGATCGATTACCCCACACTACTAACCACTCTAGTCGATATTATAGATTACGGTTTTTGTTCAAACTGAAGAAAAGTATATTCATACAAGAAACTACCTTATGGATGAAAAGAGAAGCGAGAAGACGCATGCTTACAATCGTTGAAGTCGAAGTAAGAATCTTTTAAGTTATTTCCGCGAATTTAATTCGTATTTGCGGGTTACTATCTTCTGTGTCATCATGTTTTATATCCTTGTTCCATCTACATCAGATGATGATTAGAACACCACAGACTAGAAATTCTTCTAAAAGCAAAGTAGTCATCTAATGCGTTCACCTTTAATTAAGAGGAATACATATATCTTTGCGTATATGTTGTCAGAAATCACTACCTGTAGCGGAGAAGAAGCTCTCAGAATAAATTTTAAAATGCCGGTCACCCCATTTCCGGTAGTGTCCACCACCGGCATATGCAACACCCAAGTGACAAAAGCGAAGCATGACACAGGGATTACATACTATTACATAGGATAAGTGCTTTGTCTCAAACGAATATGCATATCTCTGATAGTGAAAATCGCCGATTTTCGAGAAAATTCAGACATTTGCGTTGCCTTTCCATAATCAAAGACAAAATCGAGTTCGCATACAAGAATGCGGCACAGTTATATACCATCGTTAAAGGAGCCAGAAAGGGAGATTGTTTTGCATGCACTTTCGTTATCACTGCTATCCAATTCCCTTACTCTCTCGTTGTCAGAGTAGACTGCTCTGACGACGAGAAAGTGTGGGAATGGAGAGAAGTGATAACGAAAGTGCATGCAAAACAATCTCCCTTTCTGGCTCCTTTAATAGAATACAGTCAAATATAAAAAAAAGCCGAAGTGCTAACGAAAGTCTAGCCCAATATCCCTAGCGAAGGGGAATTCAGCGGATCTCGCGGATTCGCTTGGGGGATTGGGCTGGACTGTATGTTTCTCTTTATAATCTCATTGAAACGACCATGTGTCCACTGTGCTACGAAGAAACATTACATCATAGCAAATTCAATTTCCAATTTATCTTATTTAACCAACATCCCACTCCTATGTCGTGCCTCCCTTTCACAGTATTATGAAAAGGGTTTCCTCATGCAAGAACAAAAACGCACTCGGCACACCACAATACTACACCACAATTGAGGTTTAGACTTCCCCCGCGAAACCCCCGATTATTCAGTTCAATATACGGTAGAAATGCCGCGAGAGACAACGGGATTTGAAGAGGGAAAAAGAGGCAGACGGTGTTCATGTATGTAACACGCAAACTATAATACACTTGAACTCAATTTTCGCGTATTTTTCGCGTATTTCTGTCCAAAAAATATGCAACACTAACATTATATAAGTTATTCGACCGGTTTATTCTTGCATGTGGCACAATACTGTGCTTTGATGGTTTGATGTGGCATATTCACACCGGGAGCCGACCGGAGATTGGGGGAGAGGAGGCGCTCCCAGGTCGAGGTCGGCACCCGGTCCTTTAGGAAGCAGATAACCTTTGTAGTTTAAGGGACTTACTCTTGAAGATCAGGATACGTTTTCACTTTGTGCTACACAGAAATGCGAATATGTGCGTTGAGACTGTATGAGTTTGTTGCCAGATGGATGCTTTCACAATTGCAGAAACGAAACCATGATCAAGTTTTTTATTATTTATCTTATACAAGGGCACAATATTGTACTGCTCCTTTCCTATGCACAATGGCTTCGAGAGATCTCCAACAACAACAAAGAGGTGCGTTGGGGTTGAAAATTATTTACTTACCCTCCTACACTCTAGCATGCAAACATCAACGAACTTACATGCCTAAGTCCTCTTCATACTGGCGTTTTTCCAGTAATATACACGGCTCTGTCTACTTTGAGCACATCAAATAGAATTGATATCAGCACCATAAAATATACTCCTCTACTTATTCACGTTCGTGCCTGCTGCACTCTACATAGGAATGTGAGACCTTTTGACTTGTTTCTATAAGAAAAGTTAATTTGTAGGTTTCAAAAGCCGCTACAATGGGCAGTGCTAATACCAGCGTGTCTTTTTACAGCAATTTTGTACATTAGACTGTTATTCGTTCTGTGGAGTCGGAGATTCTGCAATCGTTACTGCAACTTTTTCTACAAAATCTTCTTCAGTCAGGTACATGTCGCCCGAATTTCTCATATTTTCATATGTTTCAGGTAATGTTTCTAAATCGGAGGTAAAGGCTATTTCTCATTCATCAAGTGTCGCTAAGCGGTTGTCTCTACGTTCGATGGACAACCGCTCAGATCTAATTAGACGAATGACGGATGCACTTTACTACAGATTTGGAAACCCCAGTTATAGGCATTTCACTGCGCGCTCTACACCTTTCTGTTCTTCCTCTACGAAATGCCTCAGGTTGCCTACACTCAATACGTGCCGAAGACATGCGATTTAGGATACCTCCAACCTCGTCCACACAGTTCTCGTCCTCAATTGTTTAAGTGCCTCAGATCATGTACGCACAAGCATTTTAAAGCGCTTGTTGTGCGTTTTGGCAATTTTTAGGAGTTTTTGGGGGTTCTGGGTGGGTTACGGTAGAATTACGGTAGTTTACTGTAGAATACGGTAGTTTTTCAGATTCGCCGTGGTCGATTACCCCTATGGGGTGAAAATGGGGCGGATTGGACCATTTCGAAATTTTTGCGTGGATTACTGTAGAATACTGTAGGGTTACTGTAGCTGGGTTACGGTTGATTGGGTTACGGTTGAACTTCCCTCGTCGAGTACTATGCACTGGTCTTTGTTTTGAATCTCTACGACCATGATGAGTGGAGTTATGACCAAGTGTGACTAACCGAACGACGAACGGACGCCGTGACAGACATTACGCTTTTCTAGATATAAGGTAATGAGGTATTGACGATTTATGAGGAAAAAGAAGCAGCACACATGCGGACGATGCATATAAATAAGGTAACAGTAAATATCTTTTTTCGCATTTATTTACTAAAATCAAATCTCTGTTCGCGACTCGACAGTCGTCATCATGCCACTGCTCGCATCTTGGATTTTAGTCGATTTCTTGTAGCCAATGAAGTCCAGAACAGCATTGCGATATCTGAAAGATGCAGCTAACTACAGCAACTTTTAAAAAAACGAACGGTGATACGAATGCGATTATTAGGAAAGGGTCGACAGCAGGAAATATTGCAGTAGACATGACAAAGTTTAAACGCAAAGTTCCCCTAGTACGGTAGCTAAATCAATCAATATCTGTAGCGCGATGTGGGGGCAAAGAATTTGCATTGAAGAAAGAGAAACAAGCACAGTTAAATATATCGGAAAGAGTCTAATAGCGGTGGTACCCCCTGTATGGCAATTTTGAAACTCACTTTATGGCTTCTTCAGTGAATTTGCTCAGATGCGCTTTCAAAAGTCTTATACCAGTAACCGGTATTGCATTGATATTGTCGTTTCGAAAATGTATACAAACCAACGCACCCAGTAAATTATCGCTAAATATAATTACGGATCTTCGACAATTGAGAAGTTGTAGAAGGTTCTCATGTAATGCTCGAAGCACTGTCGATTATCCTCATTAGGCATGAACGCCAGTTGCACCTGAAGAGAACTTTCCATCATCTTTTTTTGGTTCCAAGGGCTCCGCCCCTTTTCCGGCGTCAAATTTATTAATTGTTGCCATTTTTCAAAAGTCGGGGAACTTTCCGCGTAGATTATGAGTCCAATGTACAGCGCATCGAAGAAAATGCCAATGACGAGCCAAGTAAGCCAAGGTCGAACGCGAGTCCAGTGTAACCATGGAGGTCTGAATTCACTTTTACCACTTACAGAGACACATGTGACGTCACAACGGCTTTTAAACATATAAAACCTGCCTGCACACAACGACGTATCGGAAGACGAAATGGTATGATATGAGGAGAAGGGCACCGGCTAACAGGACGGCGAAGCAATAGCAGCCGGTTACGCCCACCCAATTGGGATAATCGACGAGTTGGAGGGGAATGAATATGTGTCCGAACTCGGTCATGTGTATAGCCTGAACTAGGGAATGAATCATGGAATTTCTAACCTCTTCAATCTCGTCGGAATGGTCATCTTTCTCATTTCGAAATACTACCGCTACTAAGAGATTGGGGAGGTTTGAAATTCCGTTATAAGTTCAGTAGCCTGATCCGGTACATTCACCTACCGTTCGCAGAAAACACACGACTTGAAGTACAGAAACGTACCGGAAGCAGTGTTACATGAACGATTGATATTAGAACATCGGCACATGCAAATGCGAACAGTAAGAACTGAATTATTTTCGAAGCATTATTTTCAACTAGCACCATTTATGATAAGCTCACTAGAGACCTGAATTGACTCAGATATTGACAGCCGTTCATTTCTAGCCGTCTAACTTCATTTCTAGCCGTCTAACATCTTTCATAGCTGTTGTCTCTGCGAAGGGAGAGGGGACCAGTAGGACGGCTGTCAATATCTGAGTCAATTCACTTTCTCGAAAGCTCACTTTGTAGTGGCGTATAGAAGCGGCTGGCGGGGTGTTGATCAAAGTAATTAATAATGCATTTCCGACGAAAGAAATAATGGCGCCGATGTATGTGAACAGCTGACATGATTACAAATCATTATGCTGTTCCATATTCTATGGCTCGGAGTTTTTATTTTATTTGTGATATAGTGGTTCTATCGGAAGGCTGCTGGGCCGTTATATGACGCTGGTCGCGTAAGGATCGGCCCTCAATGCACTAGAGGCGTGAACAGATGGGAAAATATTGGTAGCGGAAAGTATCGTATCAGATGTTATCGAATATGGTGATCACGAAAATGAATGTCTCATGACATATTTCAACTTGACCCAAGATATTGATTTTTTCAATTGTGCTGGAAATAGACAAAACACTCGACAACGGAAGGAGATGCAAGTTATCCCCTTTCATTGAAGGAAATTCAAAGTATGACGTATATCACGAGATGCTCCTTATCAAGAGTTTTTGATTGATATAAGGATTATCAGGATTATCTTTCGAAATAACATATTTATGAACAATTTTGTCTATTTTTAGAACAATCGAAATAAAATAATATATTGGGTCAACTTTAACTAGGTGTCATGAGACATTCATTTTCGTGAACAGCGTAGTCGATTAATCTGATTCAATACTTTCCTTTACTAAATTTTTTTAAGCTGTTCATCCCGAGGTCCACCCTTTCGCGACCGGCGTTTGAGCGCTGATTTCTTCCTGTAGATCTGTTACGCCCCCCCCCCCTAGTTACGATTCTGTTAAAAGTAAATTATTAATGTATGGAATTACCTTATGGACGAAAAGCGAAACGAGAAGACGCATGCTAATCAAAGTAAGACGCTTTAAAGTTATTTCCGCGAATTTATTTCGTTTTCGTGGGTTACTATCTTCTGTGTCATCATGTTTTATATCCTTGTTCCATCTACATCAGATGATGATTAGAACACCACAGACTAGAAATTCTTCTAAAAGCAAAGTAGTCACCTAATGCGTTTACCTTTAATTAAGAGGAATAAATATATCTTTGCGTATATGTCGTCAGAAATTACTACTTGTAGCGGAGAAGAAGCTTTAGAATAAAGAACTATTACATACGACCAGTGATTTGTCTTAAACGAATACGAATATATGTTTGTGTTTATCGCCGTTTTAGAGCAAATTCAGTCATTTGTTTTGCCTTACCATAAACAAAGACAAAACATTGTAAGAATACAAGAATGCCACATAATATTATATCTTTAGTTGATAGAATACAACTGTACTAAGCAAACACAGAGACACAGAGCACTAACTACAATCTGTTTCACGTTACAATGTCATTGAAACTGTGACCACTGTCCGACGAAGAAATAAGCATAGTTTATTTCAGAAACAGCTACAATTTTCAAGTCATATGTGCTAAAAATGGTTTTAAAGTTAGAAGGAATATAGCCTGTGCAGCAGGGGTGTGCGGTAAAGGGTTTTCGGTAAAATTTCGGTAACGGTAAATTTACCGAATGGATTTTCGGTAAATTTCGGTAAAATCGGTAAATTCGGTAAAACTTTGTTTTCGCCCTTAGGCAATAATCTGAACGAATCTTTTGCGTTTTAAACAAGTAATCTTCATAAAAGTGTCAATAACAAGCCCAATAGCGCTCAAATTTGCAAATATGTTTTAAACGGAATCGAAAATGTAAATCTAGCACAAGTTTTCATGGCCCCATTTGCTATCTCCAAAGTGGTATTTCTGATTAAAAATCAACAGTACCTGTTTTATGAAGCGAACTTTCTCATTTTGCCTTAAGCTGCGCATTTAACGAAAGTGGTTTGTGAGAATAAAATAGCGCAGAGTGTTAAACTGTTATAGGAATGAATAATTAAAATCCACATATTCAATTCAATTCATTTATCATGTCAACGCGGGGCGTGATGATTGAGGGCTGTCTTCCAGTCTTCATCAGACATATTCCACCAGTGCGCTCCGAAAATTCTCTTCCGATCATCCCTCCATCGCGAATGAGGTTGGCCTTGTCGTCTCCGAGATGCAAAGTTGTAGGGGATCCAGGTTGTTAATGCACGCGCCCATCGGTCTCCATCCATTTTGCGTACTTTTTCCGCCCATTTGAATTTCCTTCGCGTTGCTTCACTATTCCAATCGCGTAGT
>JACMIF010002627.1:0-17239 GCA_014805445.1 Diplogasteroides magnus | reverse complement strand
CGCCGAGAGGTGTCTAATGGTTTTTGGTTTGTAAAGGTAAACCTTCTCTAAGCCGAGTTGCATCATTTCGCGCTATTGTCGTTCGCGCTATTGTCGTTCGCGCTTTTGCCCTTCGCGCTTTTGTCGTTCGCTCTTTTGCTCTCGCGCTTTTGTCATACCCCCCAGCTTCTCAGAGGGTAGAGGCACGACGAATGCGTTAAAGTTACATAAAATACAAATTTTCACTATCGGTTTATCAACCCTATAGAGAATGTAACCGAAGAGGAGCTGTTACCTCGTTTGGAATGTTTCTAATCAGTGAACAGATGAAGCATAGCCAAATGCCTACTAAGATGAGCCCGATACAAACGTTGAGAACGGGCGTCATAAATCTTAAAATGGCATTTGGAAGGAAAATCGATGAAAATACCAGTTTTTTTGAGTTTCTAAATCGGTAGTAAAGTGCATTTTTCATTCAAGCGGTTGTCTCAACGTTCGAAAAACAGCAGCTCCGAGTGGATTGCACTTTACTTCCGATTTAGAAACTTTGAAAATACCCACTTCGTAGGATCTGCCTCGACCTCAGCGATGCATAAAAACAGAAAGAAGACAACCGGCAGAATTTTCCGTGCTTTCGGGGCTTTCGGAGCGCCATGATACATGAACCGGTAAAGAAAGCTTCGCTGAAAATAGATTAAATTCATTAAAAGGAAAAACGCCATATAATTTTCACTATGAAACCGCGAGTTCCCAATAATGAATTAACCTAACGAAGGAGCTAAGAGAAGACGAGGAAAAAGAGTGTGCTTTCATGAAAATCAAGATTCGAGTAGCAATGAGGGGTAAATAAGTACAATACATTGAAAATGTAGGTTAGCCAAAACGAGAGTGAGCGCGCAGCTGCGTGTGCGTGCTTCCCCTCCTTCTCTCATCTCTCCTCGCCTCCTGCACTCTCTAAATTCGTCTGATTCTCTGGCCACTATCTCCGCTCGCACACACTCTCCCTTCTATTGCCGGCATAGTGACGTCAACGGATGCTATTCTTGCAGTGTGACTAAACATCTGTTTTCGCAACAGCTTCAGTGAATATCCTCGTCTAGCTTCTATATCTCCTGTACCATCATTTGTTGAACTATCTGCCTGTTGCACAAATTCACCTTTCCTGATTAAACGTCAACTACTTTATTTGAAATTATGTTTCTATATTATAATTCTGAAAGCATTTGGCAAGAATTTGTGAGATATGGGACAATGAGGCAGTGTCAAACATTGAATCACAATTACACAGGGTTAGGGGAGTACGGCGGTGGAGCCAGGTCGGGGGAAATGTAAGTAGGGGGCAGGTCGTCAGTTTGCGTGCACATTTCCTGAGAGGGAGTGGTGGGTCTGAAGGGGACTGGGCTGGAGATACGTATAACGACGGGACTGGGCGTCCTTGTCGTCGTCAGACGATGCTGTTCCTGATGCGTGGTGCATCGGGGAGACTGATAAGCACAACGCATGGTCGATATGTTGCGTGCTTCAGTCGATATCTCTGGGTCCTGGAATAGTCAAACAATGTATTATTTACGAGTTTTTCAGTTTTCTAAACTCACTTGGCGAGAAAATCCCAAAATGTATTACTAAAGATTACGCTTTCTTATGATCCCGGCAAAATTAGGGTATCCATATCCGTAAAAAGTGCATTTCTACTCCGTCTAATTGTCGCGGAGTGAGCGCGTCTCTACGTTCGATTGTCAACCGCTCCATAGATATTTTATGAATGATCAATACACCTGTTTGCCAATTTTGTAACCATAGAGAGGGTGAAAGTAGGAGCTGTTACCTCGTTTGGCTTGGGTTTCTTCAGTCCACAGCAGGCGCATAGCCAAATGGCTACGAAGATGAGCAAGATGCAAGCTCTCTGCGAGGGCGTCACCAACCTTAACATTTCATTGGAAAAGAATATAGATGCCCATACTATGGTGGATAAAGCAGAGGAGATATTTCTAGCTGTCTGACCTCATTCCTAGCAGCCGTATCTGAGCGACGACCGCTAGGAAATACCTCTAAGTTTAAAAAATGGCTGTCAATAACTGTCCTACATTGTCCACCTGGTCCACCCTAGAAAATGCCAACTTCTCATTGCCAGGAGGAGATGCATCGACCTGCAGGACGCATAGGGACAGACAGAACACGACCAGAGTCCGAGGCACAATTTTCCTCGCTTTCGGGGCTTTCGAAGTGCCATGATACATGAACCGGCGAAACTTCAAGAGATACTTCGCTGAAAAATAGCAAATTCAATAAAAGGTCAATTTCCGCCAGACAAAACAGAAGAGACGACGCGGAGATTGATAATGAAGGTAGAGCAGCAAAACGAGAGTGAGCGCACAAAAGTGTATGCTTGCTTACCCTCATTTATCGTCTCTGCTCTCTCCCTGCAGTCTCAAAATTCGTCTGCTTATCTAACCACTCTCTCCACTCACACACTCTCTCCTCTCTAGCCTGCGTAGTGACGTCAATTGGTGCTATTCCTGCATTGTGACTAAGATCTGGTTGTTGATTTCACAACAGCTTCTGTGAATGCATTGGAAATCGCATCTTGACTCCTCATCTAGCTTCCTTGTCTCCCGTAACATTATTCGCTGAGCGATCTGCTTGTTGCAAAAAGTTGTCAACTACTTTATTTGAAATCAAATATCTACATATATCACAATTATGAAAGCATGTGACACGAATCTGTGAGATATGGGACGATGAGGTAGTTTCAATTGCAGAATCACAGTTCCTATGAATTTGGAGAGTGCGATGGTGGAGCTTGATCGGGTGGAATGTAGCTAATTGGAAAAAATGCCAGTGCGAAAGGAATTTATTTACACGGGTTTTTCACCTTACTGGTCAATAAAAATGAATAAAAAAAGCATAAGGATTGAATACTTTTGTAATTGCTAAATTTACCCTTTAGCGTCGCAGCACTTCCACTCGCAGCATGAGTTTTCTTGAGGACATAGCCAGCTGAGGTTTTGCACCCTGAAAAGCGCTTTCATGGGTGAAGAACATCAGTGCCATAGATAATGACGTCATGTCATTAAATTATTTCACTATTATGGCTTTCGGCTGTATCTCCATTAGGGATCGATTTATGGAACGAATTTGCATGATTTCTGTCTGATCGCATTGGTGAGTAGTTCTCTCCTACGAATGATAGACAACCGCTCACCCAAGGGCATAGACAGTGAAAATGCAAATGAGTTCCAAAAGTCGGTCCCCCTATCTACAATCATTTTTGGTGCGTCCATGAAAGGACAAAAATAAATTATCTAAACTTTTTCCGTTGGGGAATTCCAATTTGTTCATTCTCTCGTCATTCAGTTCGCTCACGAATCGAGAACATCTGAAATAGACATATTTTCTAAGGTAGGGCAATATATTTTCAGTGCTGGGAGTCACAAAAGAACATTTCTTATGCGCTAGCCAAGAAGAATGTACTCTTCTGGAAAGGAAAGTCGCTTGACTAATCGGGCACGTGCTTATCAGGGGTTCAAAAACGGTAAATTTGTCGTCATTCTTCTCCGCCGCGCGGTCGTCTATCCTGGAGTGAGTCAACCGCGCTCCTGAGAAGAATGACGGCAAATTTACCGTTTTTGAACCCCTAGTGCTTATAGATTGAAAGTGGAAACGAGAAAGATCTACTAGGGTGTCGCATTCGAGACCGGGTAGCCCACAAGGAGCGGGCAGCCCGTTCATTTTTCTGGGCCCATATGGACCGAGCAGTGTATTTTTCATTCTTCGCCGGGCCGTCCGGTCTCGCAAGCGACACCCTAAGATCTACCTCTTCGGATTCTGCTTAGTCGGCGATAGACAGACATCCCCGTCCGCCAATCCGAGATCGATGCACGTTGGGTCGTTGACTCTGGTGATAAGCTTCTTGACGATTTTCCTTCAAAAATCACAGTAGTTTATTATGTTCACAATAAATTTCTTTCCCACTCGACTTTCCCTGCGACTAGTTATTCGTATCGGACGTTCACTTTGCTACCATTTTGCTGTTGACAATTATTTTTCCCCTCATTATATTCGAAGTGTTGATAGCTTCATATTTACCAATTGCTGAAGTAGGCCATGCCCGGTGGTGGTAGGTTTTCCGGTCCCCAGTAATATAGATGCGATTTAACTCTGAAAGTTTCATGCTGCATGTGTCGCCTATTTTACTATATTTCACTAGATACGCTTATTATCAGCTAACCTGAATGGATGCTTGGGATTTATCACGACAGAGTTGTCTGCCTTAACCTAAGGAGACGAGCTCTGCAAAATATATCTTTAATAGGAAAACAAATAATTACATTATTTGCTCACCACGTACAGAGGGCAAAAACGATATGAACTATGCAAAAACGCGAAAGTTATTACCTCTTATTGCGCTTTACCTGTTTGCGAGTGGTCGCCCCTCCGTAGTAGATAGCATTTGCTATCTCACTCGATATTGTGGCTGTAGATGGAGAAAGGGAGGGGAACCGCGCACCAGATCCCCTAAATATCGCTGATTTTGCACTCACTCAGCTAAATTTTCGCCCAATATCTCACCGATAAAAGGTTTCAATCGTCTTTGCATCCGCCTTCATAAATAATGTCGATAAGAGGAAGCGGATCAGAATTTTCCAAGCTTTCAGGGCTTGCGAAGTGCCATGATACATCAACCGGCAAACATTCAAGGGAAAATTAATTTTAAAAATACTAATTTCAAAAACATTTCTGCTGAATTAGTTTGCAAAATATATGACTCAGAATCAGAAGAGATTAAAATGCCACTGAAAAGCGACCAAAAACAAGTGAAAGACAAGCCGAGGAGCAAGAGGAAAGACATATTCGTAGTAAGCGCGTAGCCGCGTTTGTGTTTCCTCTCCTGCTCTCGCCTCTCCTCTCCTAAAATACTCTCTCTATCGCACTCTTTTTCCCTAGTTATTCCCCCTCTCGCACACTCTCTCTCCTGAGACTGCGTAGTGACGTCAAAGGGTGCTATTCCTGCAGTGCGACTAAGAGAAGAAGATATCAAAATAGCTTCTGTGAATTCCTAGGAAACACCCTCTTGTCTCCTCATCAGTAGGGTTTCTAAATCGGTAGTTTCTCATTCATCTAATTTCCGCGGAGCAGTTGTCTCTAGGTTTGATAGACAACCGCTCCGAGCGGATTAGATGAGTGAGAAGTGCACTTTATTGCCGATTTAGAAGCCCTACTCATCAGCTTCTTCCCTCTCGAGAGACGTTGAACAACCTGTATATTGCGAAATCCATCTTTCCCGGTTATTCGTTAACCACTTTATTTGAAATTAAGTGCCTGTACTACAGCTCTGAAAGCAACTGACGCTACATGTGAGATATGGGACAATGATGCAGGGTCAATTTTACAAAATCACAATTGCACAGAATTTGGGGAGTACGGCGGAGGAGCCTGGTCTGGTGGCATGTACCCTGGGGGCAAATCATCGGTTTGAGTACAAATTTCTCGGGAGGGAGTGGCACTGTAGACGGCTGGGCTGGTCAATGGCATGAAGACGGGCGAACTCCGCTGTTTACAGCGCCATATTTGATATGCATTCGAACTAAACTATTATTTAAACTATTAAGAGCCGAGGAGGGAGAAACGACGAAAGATCATGCGTGTATGATAAAGGCAGTTGGTCAGAAATCTTTACTATCGTATTAGGGTGGTCCCAAAGTCCTGTCGTTTTTTGAACTTCGAGAGATATCTCAAGCTAAACTTAGTTTTACTACCAAACAACTATTGCATAAATATGAACAGGTCCACACGTGTTTACTATAACATGCTGATGACGTCACTCCTTCAGATGACGTCACCGCATTCGATTTCCCAACACCAATTTTGACCCCCAAAAACGATTTTTGGCTATAACTCTTTTACAAGTGTTCTTAAATCGATGTTAGATATTCTAAAAATAGGATATTATTTCCTGAAGAAAACAGTGTTGTTAGGGCTAGAGTCCTCAATCCACAAGAAATTTACGGCCAAAAAACCGAAAATTTTTAGAAACTTTTAGTTTTGAACTTAGAAGGACCAAACTTGCCTGGAATGTAGAGTAGCATAAAATAAAAATTCTGGAACATAGAACATCATTTGCGCAAGTTCATTCAGAAGTTATGGCCAAAAATGTAATTTTTGTTTCGCGAAAATCCAAAATTTTGGTATAACTTTTGAATGAACTTGCGCAAAATGATGTACTGTGCACCAAACATTTTCTTTTATGCTACTTTACATTCCAGGCAAGTTTGGTCCCTCTAAGTTGAAAACAAAAAGTTTCGAAAATTTTCGGTTTTTTGGCCGTAAATTTATCCATTTTAAGAACACTTATAAAAGGTCCATTTTAAGAACACTTATAAAAGAGTTATAGCCAAAAATCCTTTTTGGGGGTCAAAATTGGTGTTGGGAAATCGAATGCGGTGACGTCATCTGAAGGAGTGACGTCATCAGCCTGTTACAGTAAACACGTGTGGACCTGTTCATATTTATGCAACAGTTGTTTAGTAGTAGAACTAAGTTTAGCTTGAGATATCTCTCGAAGTTCAAAAAAACGACAGGACTTTGGAACCACCCTAATAATTGACGTTAGGGTTTCTAAATGAATAGTAAAGTGCATTTCTCATTCGTCTATTATCCGCAGAGCGGTCGTCTCTACGAGCGAAAGACAACCGCTCAGTGGATTAGGCGAGAGAGGAATGAACTCTACTATTGATTTAGAAACCCTACTTGACAGTTTATATGAAATTTTGCATGATACCAATGGATGAAGTAGGCCAGGCCTGGCGGCGGCAAATTTGCCGGTCCCCAGTAGTAGAGATGCGACTGAACTCTGAAAGCATAATTTCGCCCTTGGGCAGGTTTAGTAGATACTAGAGACCGCGAAAAGAATCTTCAAAAGAATCTCTAATGTATGCATAAACATACTCAATCGGGTATCGGCTCTCATCGTTTCATTCGCACGTTCATTCTCTGAGATTCCTTTCCCCTGCCCGGTCTTTATGTCTCTAACGCATCACTGAATGATAGGGTGTCGCTTGCGAGACCGGGCGGCCCGGCGAAGAATGAAAATACACTGCTCGGCCCAAATGGGCCCAGCAAAATGAACGGGCTGCTCGCTCCTTGTGGGCTACCCGGTCTCGAATGCGACACCCTACTGAATTATGTTCCCTGTCATCATTTACATTACAAACTGCAGTCTGAGGCAGTCCTTCCACTGTTATAATATTCAAATGAGATTCTTTAGCGGAGCCGATTGAAGATTCTTTATACCGAACCAATCGGGTATGATGAAAGGAATACCATTGCGGAGCCAATTGAACCCCTCTCATTTCATTCGGCTATAGCATCTATCCATTTCGCGGTCTCTAGTAGATACTATGACTGACAGTTTATTCCTTGGTTTATGTTTCATTGAGCATATATCTTCAAATATATGATAGCATTGAAGCATGTCCTATAAAGTAGTCAAGCTGCCAAATACTCTGTCAACTCACCTAAACGGATGCTTGGTATTGACTACTACTACTGCCGGGCTGCTGGACTTCTCAACGCGTTTGCCTGTCGTGACTGTTGAGGTTGAAGACTGCAAAATTTCAACTTTTAGCACGAAACAAGGATTCATGATTTGCTCATGGCGAAAGCGAGAAAATAACCTTGATGAATGGCAATTGAGTCATGGAAATTTGCTCCATATTGATGCAATTAACTCACGAGAAGTTAAAGGGGTTAAAGAGGGCTTCTGCTCCTTTCACCAACCATCATGATGCAATAGTCCGTGGCGCAGCTGACTACTAGGGTGTCGCATTTGGGACGTTATTGACAGCCGTTAATTCCAAGTCGCCTAACTTCATTCGTAGCGGTTGACTCTCACTTGGCAGAGACAACCGCTAGGAATGAAATTAGACGGCTAGGAATGGACGGCTGTCAACAACGTCCAAAATACGACACCCCACTGACTACCACTCTATGAACTGACACTAAGCAATTCGTGATTTCGAGTCGTCGCTCCTCCATAGCAGATCGCATTTGCAATATCGTTACGTGTTATCGTCGGGGCTGGAGAAGAGGACGACGAAGGGCTGCCGGACCCCCTTAAACAGTCAATCAAGAATGATCGAGGAGCACTTCAATGATCTCCGACACACAGAACGACGTACACGAGGGAACGACTTATGGTCTGTTTTTCGTCCGTGCGTACCGGTCATTCTATCTCTCGCTCATCATAGACGACCAGTCGTTTGCGAACATACACACAAAACCAGTCCAAAAGTCGTCCCCTAACGAAGTTGTGGAGAATAAATACAGCCCATTCTGAGTCAGAATTTCTGACTCCGTGTAACGTGGAGAAGAAAGAAATAGGGTGTCGCTCATGGTGACTTTAGTGCATTCATCGTGTCTCTACTCTCCGGGGAGCGGTTCTTCATCACATGCAGAGACAACCGCTCCTCGGAGAATAGAGACACGGCGAACGCACTAACAATAAAGTCACCATGAGCGACACCCTGGAACCGTACCATCCCTTCTTTGTTCTATCAGTATAAATATGATGTGATGAGACAATCGTTGCCATTGCGGATTTCAGTCAACATTTCAGGAAATTCTCGCACAATATCTTACTGGTATTTGTATGTAATCGTCTTTGCTTCGGTCTTCATTAAGTTTATAGACAAGATGAAGAGAACAAGGCTCCGAGGGACAATTTTCCACGCTTCCTGGGCTTTCGGAGTGTCATGATACATCAACCGGCAAAATTTCAAGCGAGACTTCGCTGAAAAAGTTCAATTTCATATTCATTACAGCCGAAATATTTCTTATAGCGCGACTGAATGGCTACTCTTGAAACAATATAATAAGTTAATCCAGAAAAATGTACATTAAACATCACGATGAACGATGAAGGGGGCGAAGGAGTAGGGATCGCATTATGGAATTGACAGCCGTTCAATTCTACCCGCCTATTTTCATTAATATCTGTCGTCTCTGCGAGGCGAGAGACAACAGCTAGAAATGAAGGTTGAAATTAACGGCTGTCAATAACGTTCCATAATGCGATCCCTACGAGGCAGCCGCCGAGAACAAGGGGAAGACATAGTGAGCGCGCAGCCGCCTTTGTGTTCTCCTCTCTTTCTCTAGTCTCTCCTTTATCCCTATTCTATCTGGGATATCTCACTCTTGCTAGTTGCTCTATGATCTCAAACGTTCTCTCCTTCCCTCATCCCTTCACTCTACATCTCACTCTGTTTCGCTAGCCACTCTCTCCACTCGTAAACTCTCTTCTTCATCTGGTCTAGTGACGTCAATTGGAGCTATTCCTGCAGTGTGACTAAGAGAAGAGGTGTCATGTTCCTGCATTTCGACACAACCTCAGCAGAAATTAGCAAGTGTCTCAGCGGACTCCGAATATCTACTGAAAATGTGACTATTGATTTTTCAACGAAACTGTTCGTGAATTGTTTATATTTATATGGTCGTTGAAAAACGTATTCAAGTGCAACAGCCACTTTTAATATTACGAAAAATATATTTAATGAAGTTCGAAAAATCGCGCCAATGCTCGCAACAGATGCTGATGACAAAGTATTATTTATTGAAGGAGAATAATGTCCACGATAATAATGGAAATAGTTAATGCAATGTTATACGAAGATTGTCGAAGCGAATTGTCGATTCTACAAAATATACGTTCCAACCTAATGCATCAAATACTGTTATCATCACAGAATCACGAATACTCACGGTCAGACTTGGCACCGTACGATGGAGGTTAATGGTCGGACGGAATGCAATAAGTTGGAATCTACATCTATAACAGTTTCCGAACACATGTTTTGCGTTGGAGGGGCGGATGGGACGAGACTAAGAATGGAGCAAGTAGTCAGAATATGTCGTTGTTCCTCATATATGGTACATAGCGATGGCTGATTTCAACTCGGTCTCAGTGGAAAGATCGGTTATAGCTCGGACATAGTTGCGCTCTCGCTGCAAATAAATCTTCACATTATTCCAACACACGAGTGAGAGGAGAATTTCAAGCAACTTGCACTAAATTATATTCAAATGCAGCACTCCCCGAATCCTTTGCATAGGATGTTGTAAAATGTGAAAAGTGCATAGATTCGATATTGGAGCATTGGTATTCTTTCTTGCTCACCTTACAGACTAGAGCTTCAAAATCGGACGAGTGGAACTCATTTCTAGAGACAACCGCTTTGCGGAGGGCAGACATATGAGAAATGCACTTTTTACCGATTTAGAAACTTTTATAAATACCAGGGGTTCAAACTTGATAAATTTGTCGTCATTCTTCTCCGCTGCGCGGTTGTCTATGAGGGAATGAGACAACTGCGCAGCGGAGAAAAATGTCGAGAGATTTATCGATTTTGAACCCTTTCGTTAATCAACGATCAATTTGCATATCCTTATAGAAATGCGATGGTTACCTGTCTAGGATGGAGCGCTATTCCGCATACACATAGCACAATCAGAATCAACACGATGCACACAGCCGCAATTTCTCTCTGATTCCACCTGAAGTTCCATTATATATTGTGGAAAACATCCAATTCGAACAAAGTTCTGGTCATTTTGGGCTTGTTTTGATATTAGGTTTTCAGATCTCAACATCCGCTCACCAATCACAAAATAGCAACAAATAATTTTTTGTTTATTTAGGATGAGTATAACAAAGATTATGTTTAACGCAATTTTTTTCTTAAGTTTACGTAGCTAAATGCTCACCGTTTAGGTACAGATATCTTTCCCGTTGCGAAGAGGAGCGCGAGACATATCAATAAGGGTATGACGAAGGCGGCAACGCGCCATTGTACCTTCCAGCCCTTCGGGGTACAATGAAAGCACGACGGAAATTGCGTCCCATGACTCATCAACCGACGATTCGGCTGCCCTGGAAATACGCTCTTAGGAACAATTTTTTGGTGAATTTGGAAAAGACATAATTTTCGCGTCACATGCAATTGCCAAATTCTAGAAACGCTTCGATAAGAATTGTGGACTGCTTTCAAACGAGAATAACTAACGTTTGCGGTGGGGCGCAAACGCGCGCAAGGCACAAAAGCACGAATCCATTTCTCTCTGTTCCTCTCACATACCGCTCCTATATCATTCCCCCGCACTCTATCGATCGTCTGCTTCTCTGGCCTCTCTCCACTTGCCATTCTCTCTCGTCCCATTGAGGGTGATGGAGCTGAATCAGCCCTGCTGACGTCATGGAAGGCTATTCTCGGGTGGAGTTCTCAGATGTTCCTCTTATTCGTGATACGGCTATTACCATAGTAACAAGGAAAACTGCTTTTGGATAAGCTCACCACTTGAGCGACTTAGGCCATATTCCATGGTCGAAAAGCAGAAGCACCTTTCACATCGTCAATAAGGTGAAATGAACAGATGGGCCCTCGTATCACGAGTAGGGATGATATTATGGAACGTTATTGACAGCCATTCATTTCTAGCTATCTAACCTTATTCCTATCGGTAGTCCCTCAGTGCGCGGAGTTGATCGCTAGGAATGAAGTTAGACGGTTAGAAATGAACGGCTGTCAATAACGTTCCATAATGCGGTCCCTAATCACGAGTCGCTAGCCCCAACATTATGGAGCAAATGGCCATTTCCGTCTTGTTTTTCACTCACCGTCGGTGTGTTCGAAAAGCGATGACTATCACGCCGGTTTCCTTCATTCCTTTCTTCTCCAATCAACCCCTCGCTAAGGATCGCACTATGGAACGTTATTGACAGCCGTTCTTTCTAGCCGTCTATATTCGCTCAGAGCGGCCGTCTCTCACTTTCCATAGACGACCGCTCAGAGTGAATAATGCGATCCCTACCACTCACAAAGCTTCTTTTGCTCTTCACGAACGTCGTCATTGAACAACTCCTATGCAATTCAAAATCCTGGTTGTACACCAATAACTTTATTGCAATGCAAAAGCACAAGAAAAGATTCAAGAGAATTGAGTCTTTTCGTGCTGTAGACAACATCTCCGTAGAGGTTAGACGAATGAAAAATGCACTAATTGCCTTGACAAGAGAACCCAAGAATTGAGAAATTCAATCACAGAATATCTTTACTCTAACTGGGCAGTGTAAGGTTGACAGCCAGGGGTGGAATGTACTCTCGTGGTTTATCTTTTTCAATGAACATCTAACGGGTGGGACACGGTGCTACTATTATTGAAATGGTCCGAAGTTCTCCTGATACATGCTGCACCTGCGCGATTGGTGGTTTTATGAGGTAGAGCATGGGGTAAAATACATGTACTGATTCCGTTAGCAAAACAAAGAGTATGCGTCAAGTTTCAATTCGAATATCGATATGATGAGGTAATTCAGATCTAATTGTCAGAATCATTGTTCCTCAGGCTTGGGTGAGTATGGTGGTGGAGCCAGGTCGGGCGGAATGTACCCTGGGGGCATATCATCAGTTTGAGTGCACATTTCCCGGGAGGGAGTGGTGGCTCTATAGATGGCTGTAGTTAAGGATGGGACGGGACTGGGAGTCCTCATCGACGTCAAAAGACGCTGCTCCTGGACTGGGCTGGGGGATGCCATAAAAATGGGGCTGGGGATGGAATCATAACTGTTGGATCTGAACATTGCTGGAGTGAACGAGGGGGGCCGGACGGGACTGGGGCTCCTCGACGTCGTTAGCCTATGCTGCTCCTGGTCTATGGTGCATCGGGGCGGCTGATAGGAACAAAGTCTCAGCGGAATATTGCTCTCTTCGTCCGGCATTGCAGCGTTCTGGAAAAGCAAAAAAAACAATGGATCATATAAGACTGTCAAATCTACGAAAATCTCAAACCCGGATCATAGCCAATCCGTCGTGCAAGTTTCACAAGTTGGCCGAGGGCCAACTCGATAAATTCACAAGTTGGCTAATAGCCGTTTGTGACTACATAGTGGCTAGTAGCCTACCTGTGGATTTATCGAATTGGCTCTCGACTAACTTGTAAATTTACACGACGGATTGTCTATGATCCGGGGTTGAGTTTTTTTTAGTTTTCATGGTCTTATATACTAGGATGGCGCAAACGGGAAATTATTGACATCCGTTCATTTCTAGCCGTCTAACTTCTCTACATGGCGGTTGTCGCCGCTATGTGGAGAAGAATGCAAAGGAATCAAGTTAGGCGGATAGAAATGAACGGCTGTCAATTATTTCCCGTTTGTTTTGTACGATGTCCCCACTCTATTATGTACGATTTATCTTTTTTAATGTTATGTGGGAAAGTTGTTCGTGTTGCCTTTTTCACAATGTTCGAAATACGGTTTTTAGTCTTGTGAAACACCACAATTAAAGACCGAGAATTGGCTCTCGAAGTGCTTTCCTTTTCTCTATTAACTCATTGTCAAGCGGTTATCTCGTGCTGATTATAGACGACCGCTCGATAATGAGTTAGAGAAAATGAATGCTCTTCGAAAGCCGATTCGCGGTCTCTAACCACAATCATTGATGTCTCAGAACATAATATCACCTCGCTAGAATTGCGTGGGCCCATAACTGCACAGGCGCCAAACATCATAATAAGCAATATGACACAGATGATACTGGCGTACTCTTCCGGCTTTGTGGTCCTTTTCCTTAAAATACAATTTGATGGGAAAGCTAGGAAATTGTAAAAATGCAAATTCAAATGAAATTCATCTCGGCAACTGCTCAAGACGGATATAGAAAAAATACAACAAAAAACTTTTATAATTGCTAACTGACTCTTCAACGTCGCAGCACTCCCACTCACAGCACAATTTGCCCTGAGGGCACATCCAGCTGAGTGTCTTCACCCTGAAAAGTAGTTCATTGGGAGAGGTACAGCAACCGAAATTAATTTCTCGTCATTATTGTTCGAAAAGTTGTTTTCGCACTCACAGATCGGCAATCGCGCAGCTGAGAAGAATGACGACAAATTTACCGATTTAGAACCCCTAACAAACCCCCCCCCTCGGATATTTATGACATGCTAGTAAAATTTATTTCGCTATTGCGGAACATTCACCTACTATCCTGCAGATTCATCCCCTAGATTCGATAATCGTCGAGAAACTACTATTTACATCGTTCACGAGGCCTTCTAACCTCTTTCCATTGGGGAACTCCAATTTGTGCATCCTCTCGTCTTTCAATTCGGTCACGAATCGAGAGCATCTGAACTTGACGCACTTTTTTGATGAGGGGTTGAGTGATGGAAGGCAGCAATACACGAAGAACGTTCTCGTCTTATAAATTCTAAGTGGATATGAACAAGGCCTACCTCTCCAGATGCTGCTTAGTCGGTGACAGGCAGACATCCCCATCGTCGAATCCGAGATCGATGCACGTGGACTCGTTGACTTCGGTGACCAACTTCTTAATGCTATTCCTAAATAAAATATGAAACAAATTTCAATTTTGTAGTCATATTATAGCTGATACTAATCTGCTGTTGATAGCGTCATATTTATTATGCATCCCGGCTCAATTGTTAGCATTCTGTCAAATTAGGTTGCATAACACCAATTGCTGAAGTAGGTCATGCCCGATGGCGGCAGATTTTCCGGTCCCCAGTAGTAGAGATGCGATTGCACTCTGAAAGCTTCATGTCACATATTTCGCATTTGAGTACAGATAGGCACAGATTTTTAGTAGATACCGATGACAAGTACTTTTGGAAGAATGCTTACTTAACGGGTTACAGCCGGTATATGTTCAAATACATATCTGGTAGCATTGTAACATATGCGAAAAAGTAATCGAACTGCTAGGGTTTCAAAATCGGTATTTATATTCATTTCTGATTTTTCCATTCTTCGCGGAGTGGTTGTATATCGCTCGTAGAGACGATAGCTCCTCGGAGAATCGAAGAATCAGAAATGAATTTGAATACCGATTTAGAAACCCAACCAACTGCCATCCATACAGTAAGCTCACCCAAACGGGTGCGTCGGATTGACAATTACGGACTTCTCAACGTATATCGTGACAATGGCACTCGAACTCTGAAACAGTATAGAGTATGGTTGGCAGTTTGAGTACGAAAGTGCATTCGTTATCTCTGCTGCTCCTCAGAGCGGTTGTCTCTCGTATGCGGGAGACAGCTGCTCTGCGCAGAAGCAGAGATAACGAATGAACTTTCGTACTCAAACTGCCAACTAGTGAAGGCTGAGTGAATCTCCATTCATGAGTGAATCCTAACTCCGCGCGGTCGTTGGGATTCACTTGAATCCGAATCCCAACGAAAGCGGCCGTTCATTTTGGGATTCACGTGAATCCCAAGCGGTGCGTTTAGGATTCAGCTGAATCCTAAAATTACAGTGACAATTTCTTGCTTTAAATAAGGCTTTATCAAAGAAAACAATTTGACAATAAGTTTTCTAATGCGAGGAATTCAAAAATGTGCACTGTTTCACTCAGTCATGTAAAGCAAGCAATATTTTACCTAGTAATTGAATTTGCGAGTTTGAGAAAGTTCAGCATCACAACCGTAAAATTAAATGATTTTTTCCTAGAATTTCTTGTTCGCAACCGTGTATTGATACGATTTCATTCTCGTTTCAGAAGTGGACTCAGAACGACGAGAACAAAATGGCAAAAGAAAATGACAATAGGATTAGAATTGAATTGACAATAGAATTGAACCAGGACATTTAAAATAATAGGCAGGCGGCTTACCAATTGCGCCACAACCGCTCGAATTAAGCAAAAGTTAAGATTGACTATGAATCAGGTCTTAGGATTGATCACATCAATAAATTCACTCCAAAATTCCATTTGAAAAAGTTAAATTCTATTTTTTACTTATCATTTAATTTGAGATGCCATTTCATGGCAAGTATATTTCAATATTCGGATATTCGGAATAAAACGCTTCAGAATGGCACAGGTTTCAAAAATGCCGTCAAAAAGCATTCTTGTCTGTGCGAGAGAGAAAAATAGTACAGATTTTCGAAATCAGCGCATTCGAAAACCTATAACCTATACAATTTCTTTAAAAATACACTATTTCGAAAACTAAATAGCCATTAAAAATTTAGGATTCAGCTGAATCCTAAACTCGCCGCTTCGGATTCACGTGAATCCGAAATATGAGTGCGCACGACCGCTCGGATTCGTCAAAACATGAAATGAGACTCACGTCGCTTGGGATTCATTCTGTAGACATTCACTCAGCCATCACTACTGCCAACCATAGTATAGAGTTTAGCAGAAAACACTAAGTGTTTATATTTATTTAGGCTCTCGTGATTGGGGTTCGCTTATCAATGCATTTAGTGCATTTGCCATTCTCTGGGAATCCCACCCGTTCATTCATTCCCACCAGTTCATTCCTTCATGAACTGCACTGGCAAAGGCGATTAGATGAACTGGGTGAAGGAAAACCGAACAAAGGACATTTGCGCAATATTGGTGAAATGGATATTATTTCTGTGAATTGAATCCATCCATTTCATTTCTAGGGCGCAAATTTGCGTGACGTGGTGCTCGTCCACTAAGGTTGGCAGTTTGACTAGGTTTTCGGATATGTTTCACAGCTCTTATAAATTCAATATATGTAGCCACGGTGAAACATATTCGAAAACCTAGTCAAACTGCCAGCCATATCGTCCACTCACGTTGAGAACTTCTTCTTTGCGAGTAGTCGCTCCTCCGTAGTAGATCGCATTTGCAATACCGCTCGATGTTATGGTCGGTGATGAAGAAGAGGTTGAGGACACGCTGCCCGATCCACTACAAACGATCTTTTCTTTGATTTTGCGAATTTTATCGAAATTTTAGACCTATTTCTCACCGATATATGGCGGCAATAGCATTTGCATCGGCCATCATAAAGACTATCGAAAGGAGAAATACGACCAGGCCCCGAGGAAGAATTTTCCACGCTTTCTGGGCTTTCGGAGTGCCATGATACATCAACCAGCAAAACGTCAAGCGAGATTTCGCTGAAAATAGTTTTAAAATGCGGTTAAAAGATTATACTTAACACACGCTACAGGTAATTTGCGACCACCCCCTGGAGCAGAAAAGTCAAAAAGGTTTTGGGGGGCCAAAATGTTATCAGGGTGGTTACCCTAGGTGAGTGTACTGACAAAACACATATAGCCAGGCCATATCTCTTTTGGCCGTTTTGGCATGATTTTCCAAAATTTCATCAATTGTCGATTTAACCGGTGATATTCAAAAAATCATAACTTTCTTCCCAGAAGGAGATGGATGCCCAATTTTTTCCAGTATTTTGTAGTACCTATGGG
>JACMIF010002626.1:3913-17241 GCA_014805445.1 Diplogasteroides magnus | reverse complement strand
GAAATGAATATTATTCAAAAAAATTTCGCGTTTCTGCTTTTCATTTCGTCGTATGCCCTGCAACTGCCTGTTTTCGTGCGTTATTGACTCCGTGATTTTACAATGGTTTTAAAGAAATAAATAAGCGTGGGTGAATTGTAGCAAAAACGGAAAATTTGCTCTCTCAATCTTACCGTAATTTGAAGCAAATCAATCAATAAACACATAGTTGCATACACGCAAAATCGCGTCGAGAGTTCAAAAACTATTCGGTCGCGGGATCCTTTAAGGGTGTATGTCCACGTTGTTTCGGCATTATGGGTGGTATTCTTTGAGCGGTTTTGGCGGATAACGAAATATTTGGCGGGCGGCCAAATATTTGGCCGTGTGGAGAGAGAGCGCTCCGCCAAAAAAATTGGCGGGCGCGAAAAGTTAGCGGCCGCCAAATGTTGCGAAATCCTTGTACTTTCGCAGTAGGATTTCGCAACATTTTTCGTCGATGTTTTGCGATGACCAATTTTTGGCGGAATCTATTTCACGGTCGACGAATTATTAAATGTTCTGTCCATGTTTCTCTGAATTTATGCATTATAATCGAGCGATATCGATGTCTAGTATGCTTTTCTAACTGTACAAATCTTCAGATGCGCTTTAGGTTGCACTTGGCTCGTTCAGCGAAATTTACCAAATTCGAAATTTATTTGGCGGGAACGAAATAAATTTCGTCGGAGCGTGCACATGATTTTCTAAACGCCAAACTTGAAGGATAGCTCATATTTTTGCTGACTTATTTCCTAAATGAAACAACAGAAGGGCATGAATATCAGGATGTGAAACAAAGCTCACAGTTTTCGAAAAAAAATTTGGCGGTCGCGAAATTATTTGGCGGCCGCCAAATTATTTGGCCGTCAAAGAATACCACCCTATGGCGCAGATGTCCATGCCAACAATATTGCGCAAATGTCTTAGCTCATAGAGTTGAGTCTAATGCCATATGTGGGAGGTAGGCTATGTTGAAGTTTACATTAGCGATTCCACCATCATGGCGCAAATTTCCATGCCACTATAATGGCATAAATGTCTAAGCTCATCTACGTAAAATGGAAGGAAATTATATAAGTATGTTCTAACCGGGGCTCTTTCCTTTCCGATTGAATAAGTAAGAGGGTCAATCAGGTCGATATCCACTCCAATATCTGCTTCACATTGGACCTAAAAAAGAATTAGGATTGAGAACAGTAGCATTGGCGAGCGAAATTAGGGCGAACGGTTGAATATGTTGTAAAAACAAACCTCGAACTGATAATTCGATTCAAGATTGGACGGCTTATATTCAACAAATCTAAAGAGAAAATCTTATTTCGACGTCGAAAATTGTATCGTACATATAAAATGAATATGATGTAAAAGACTCACCTATCAAGAGACACGAAAGGACAAGGGAGGAATTTCCCATCAAATGGAACATCAGGAAGAGTATTTGAGTATCTCAACTTGCATAACAAATCCATCGTTTTCCTGTCAAAGCAAAGTGAGTGAATGATGGCAGAAAAATGAGACTAACTCTTGCGGTTTGTGTGGAGTCCGAGAATGGGAACCCAAAGAACTTCTATGCGACATCATATCTCTCTCTAAAACAAATCAATATTTGTCATACTACAAGTTTGTTATCCGTCGATTCGCGAATTGTAACGATGGGTCCGGCATTAGCCTAAGTTAAGCCTAGCATAAGTACCGTAAGCCTAAGCCCAGCAAATGTACGGTAACGCTAATTATAAATCTGGTATAAGTACCGTAACCGGAAGCCCTGCATAAGAACCGTAATCTCAAACATAAAATACCGTAACCAAAACTTCACCAATCGATCGACATCAAAGCTTAGCATAAGCCTAGCATAAGTGGCAAACATACATATATAGCTAGACAGATAAGGAGTCGTTAGTTAATTATTATATAAGTAGATTTTATACAGTATACAACAATGTGAATAAATTAAATGAATGATTATACTATAATACTGTCCGTACCAAGCGCTAATCAGAAGTCTCACAGATCGCCGAAAATAATTGTGAGAAATATGCAATGCATATTGAGATATCCTGTAGGCAGGAGTGGTTTACATCAACCACTTATCAAACACAACTTCGAAAATGAGATGAAAAAATAAACCTTTATCACTCGGTCAAACTCGTTTCTCATAAATTACGCCGCTCCATGAACAGTTTACACATCTATGCAAGTAAAGTACAAGTAAAATATATTATCTTATCTTATTAAAATAAATAAGGAAAAATAAATGAAAAATAGACACTGTGAGAGCGGAGGAAATTTTCACAGAGGGTGGCACAGACCTTAAAACATTTTTTTCAGGCCTTAAACATTCAGTGCAAGGGATGGATACACTTCAGCCGTGACATCATAATTTGGTTCAAGGATCAATGTTTCAAAGCATCAAAAGTGTAAAAAAAGTTTTTACGTGGATTGAGCAATGTAAATTATGAAATCCTAGCTAAAATACATGTCACCCCTGTGGATATTACCCTGAAAGTTCCAGACCTTGGGGAGATGCTTAAAGGTCTATATCACAGTCATCTCCGCCCGGTCAGAATGTGTTTCAAATGGATATTAGGAAGGGAAACAATCAGAATGCAGGATTCGCATGGTTACATCAATATTGTGGAACTGATGGAAATATTTAAATGTTCTTTACTTCTTCTTGAGCCACTTGGGAAGGGAACCACTTCTCTCTTCATGTCGAATCTGATCAGGAAGAGAATTCCTGTGTGAATTGGGGGATACATCTGCTGCACGTTTTGTACCTAATATCAACAATTACATAACACTTTACTTCATTGTTCGAATACCTCCATTCTCGGGTGCGACCACAGGAGCATAAGGAGAGAAGGAAGAGTTACCCGACAGCCTAGAAGGATTCAGACATTGAAACAACAATGATAAAACAACTCACCATTCATTGCTCATTTGGTCTGCTTCATCAAGATTGACAGATCGAATCTCTGCACTTTCTCGAATGAGACTTTCATCTACTGAAAGAGAATTGATTAGTCCACGAGAATAGATTGAGATTGACCTTGAGTTGCAGTAGGAAGACGAACAATGATTGTTGCCTTTGGGGCAAGATCAAGTTGAACAAGAGAACGAGTCTCATCCCTTTTCAGTGCCTTATTGATGAATGTAATCGAGAATTGAAGGTCATCACGAAGAATGGAAGAGATGAATGAGTACACATCGCTTCCTGATTACATTGTTAAGACGGAAATAATATGTCCCAACCTTGTTCATGAGGAAGAAAGTATCCTTGAATGAAGAAGTCTCGAGAGAGTTGAAAGCGAACAACAACATGTCTTAACACAAGGATACAGATATGGACAACACGTCACATACCTGTACGCTGAAATCTTTCTCTCCAAATTTCTTGCTTCGATCGTTGACTTTGGCAATAATGCTCTTTGAGTCTCTGCCCTTCTGAATGTCATTTGAATACAATACATTCTAAAATGGAATCATACACATTGTCTCGTCGATCTCTTTGGATACTCTTCAGATCTTCAACAGTCAATTCAAAGAATTCCTCTCCCAATTCATCCTCGTTGTTTCCTGCTCCTGCAAATAGAAACATTCGAGAAGAATAGAAACAATCTTGAACCTTTGTTGACAGTGGATCGATTGACGAGGACTGCATGTCGTTCACAATGATCAGGCAATCGGGACTACAATTAATGGAATGAATAGGATTGAAGGGGTGAACCTGACCGGACTAACAGATCTACTACTGCTTCTTCTACTTGTCTGTGATGAGATGATATCATTGACAGCAGATAGTGGAAGTCTTCCTCGAGTGGCCACAGCCTCGACAATAGGAGTAGGAAAGGAAGAGGGATGGGAGAGAGAATCATTCACCTTACAATCAACATTCATATAGGAATAGATGAGTGAACATACTGAAGTGAGAAGGGCATTGAGTGCATCCAATCGAGAACTATCTTGTGTAACAGGAGATTCCACGGGCTGAAAGAGAATGGAATATGACAGAAGAGTATATACACATACAGTTGCAGAGAAGATGGGACGATCGAAGGACCATCCAGAATCAGATGAAGGAACGGAAGAAAGTCTGTCAGGCAACACACAAGAACTAAAACAATCAATAATATTCATACTCTCATCTTTAAAGGGCCTCTCTGACGAATCATTTTGTAACTCTTAGCATAATTTTGTATTCAAATGTGATTACTCTAGGTCCACCCAAAGGTGAATTCACAGCGGTTATTTAGAAATTTTAAAGGCGAGACATAAATTGAAAACGAACTAACGTCGATGGTTCCTTTGCAGTGCGTACATCTTCTTCTACATGCATCTTCTCATTTTCTGATTTATTTCTTTTTTCGTTTCTCTCTTCGATTTCACGACTCAATTTCTCCTCTTCCTCAATTCTTTTTCGTTCTTCCTCTGCAGTCAATTCTGCCAAATGCTATAAAAAAGTTATGGAATTTAGACAGCGCCTGGATTACCTTTTCTGCTTCAAGGTCTCGTCTTTCTCTCTCTTCATTTTCTGCTCGAGCCTTTTGAAATTTCTTATCAAATTCTTCTCTTCGTTTCTTCTCATCTTCCAGGGATTTCTCAATCTCACCAAGACGTTCCTCATCCATCTTTATCCTTTGATACCTTTAAAAACAACGATTTTGATAGAAATTATATAACGAAATACCTTATAAGGATTTTTCCTCCACTTATTCCAATTGACTTTAATGATCGAGCTTTTAGTTCCGATGAACCACGATACTAAATAAATAATGCAATAAAATTAGCAAAAATCTTATACCTGTCTGTTCATGTACGACAAGCAGGGGACTCCATCTTTATTTACGGAAGTAAGGTTTTCATTTGAGAGTGAAGCAGCCTGAGATATGCATAAGCTGCGCTTCAAAATATGCTGACCTTTTCCAGTACATCGTGAAGAGATTCTGTGGTGTCGCATTCAACTTGAAGGCGACTTTCAGAAAGCTGAAATGGTATGCATTGAAAGCAAAAGAGAATTGACTAAATAGTATACCTGAACAGCAACGGTTACAAGTCCAGAAGTCAAAACCGACAACGGAGCTAGGTCTAGCGTAGCATTGTTAGGCAATCCTGAAAAAAATCAAAATAGAATCAATTTAGTCCTAACTATAGTTGTAACCTGAAATTCGAAGAGGCAGAGAGAGATCAAGAACTTTCTTCTGATGACGAAGTTCGTGAGAGGATTGATCGTAGCCAGAGGAGAGGCAAGCCTCTTCGAGTACCTGTAAACGTGAGATTTTTACCGGTTTAAGTGGCCAAAAATGGTACCTTGCTAAGTAGAGTGGATGGAGTAACCTTCACAACGTAACGGCGAGCGTTAGGGCATAGTACTGTGACGTTAGTCACAGACATCACTGCGAAGGACAAATAATAAGTGTAGCAACATAAATTCAGATGTACAATTATGAAAGTAGGTATGAGTATAGAGAAAAAGTTAAATTGTGAGCCAACAATTAGAAAAAATGAAACGAGAACAATAAAGCGAAGAGAACAGATATTTCGGCGCTGATGCCAAGACCCCATAGAGGCGCGACTCGTCAGTTGACTACCACCGTGAGTGATGTTTTAAACGGTATAAATTCAAATGATAGAAACAATTAAAAACAGAGAAGAGCGCGCATCAAGTAAGAGGTTAACCTAGGCTTATTCAAACGTTTGTTCAACTTACAGACAACCGTGATTTAGGTGAAATTCCCGGATTTGGTGGGCTGATGAGTGCGGGCGAAATATACTGAAAAGCTAAAAAGCATAAACTCTTTTAAATTATTGACGGTTTTACTCATTATAACTTTATTTTTTGTTTTTTTTTATACAGAAGTAACGGCAACATAGATAATCACCCATAATATTGTTATATAAATACTATTTTAGTGCCTCTAAACTATGTAAATTTTAATTAACAAACTTCTGCTATGTAACTTGTTGTTCAAGATGAAACTCCGCCCCTTCCGCTTCGAAGATCTCTTCAATTTCGTGTGCTCGTGTGTCCATCGCTTGCGAAATTTCCTTCCTTCGAGTGTTTCCGATACCAGCATTCAAACAGATCTATACTGTATACTTAGTTTCAGAACAAAACTTGCAACGCAACTGCTATCGAAGAGTTCGCTATCCCTTCTTTTGTTTCCTTTCTTGTGAAAGCACACAAACGATGCTGCTGCGACATGCACGCGCCCAGTACGCTGCCTACCGAGCCCTAACAACAGCTGCAAGAGCGCACAGGTAAGAATTGATTCTACTTGACTGGTTTTGATAGTTATGGCTAGGGTGTCGCATTTGGGACGAATTTGCATCTTTTCGTCTCTGTTCTCATTTCATCATTTGTCTCTTGTGCCATAAACACTACCGGCCAGTAATGACGAAGAGAAAAAAATGCATATCCGTCCCAAATGCGACACCCTAGTTATGGCTCGTTCAAATCTCGCGAAAAAGACAGTATTTTCTTTTTCGTCCGTTCATTTTCCACGCGAAAAAGAAAGCGTAGGGAAAGGCGAGCCTCTCTCTACGCTTTCTGCTTCTTTTTTCACGTGGAAAATGAACGAACGAAAAAGAAAATACTTTCGTTTTCGTGAGATTTGAACAAGCCATGAGTTACCATGGTGGTTTTTCTACTTCGTACACATACAAGTGATAAAAGGAAGAAAAAGCACCATATAAATTTATAAAATTTATAAACAGATCCATTTTGCTGCGGGGTCGCTTTCCGACTACTTCCTTACAAACAAGAACAACAGATGAACTTCTCCAGTTTGCTTCGAGATTCGCTGCCACAGACAGCAGCAAGGTATGTAAAGTTTTACATTTTGTTTGTTATTGTTCGCCATATGAAAAATAATTTGCAGGTTGAATCGACTTTGAAGATGCTGAAGGAAGATTTGACTCAGATGCAAGAAGACGAGACCAAGCGACTGAAGCTGGTTACTTTAACATCCTTTGAGCTTTGCAAATATACTTACAGGTTCCTCGAAAAGAAGATGAGAAAAAGCTGACACTAAAGGAGAAAATTGTTCATGAATTGAAGCACTATTATCATGGCTTCAGGTAACGGAGTTTCTTGCTACATGATGAAATAGATAATGAACGACTAATTGACAGACTTCTTGCCCTGGAGACGAGACTGTCATCGAAATACCTTTGGAGGATCATGAGAGGACAAAACCTCACTCGACGAGAAAGACAACAGATGGTGAGGATGAAAGAAGTCATTGCAACATTTGCATTGTGTTCAGGTCCGCACGGTATCTGATCTATTCCGTCTCGTTCCATTTTCCATCTTCATTATCGTACCCTTCATGGAACTTGCACTTCCTATCTTCATCAAACTCTTTCCCAACATGCTTCCCTCTACTTTCCAAGAGGCTAGCAAAGAAGTATTTTGTGTTCTCCTTCATTGTGATTTATATCCATAATCAGGAGGAGAAGCTTAGACGACAAGTGAAGGTGAAAGTAGAGATGGCAAAGTTTCTCCAGGTATGTCCAAAACGTTTTATATTAAATATACTTTTCTTAGGATACAATTGAAGAAATTGCATTGGAGAGAAGAAAAAGTAAAGAAAACGAAGGGAGCAAGGCTCTGGAGTTTGCACAATTTATCAAGAAGGTCTGTACTTGTAAATTATCATTTTACTATTTGATGTATTTCGTTTAGTCACGTATGGAGGGAGGATATGTCTCCAACGCAGATCTCTTCCGTTTCACGAAGTTGTTTGAGGTTATTCTCTTCTGTTTATTGGCTTAGTGTTCATTGTTTTCTTTTCAGGATGAATTGACTCTTGACAATCTTGCCATGTCTCAACTCCGTGCATTGTGTAGACTTCTTACTATTCCCGTATGACATTTATTCATTTCATAGTTCATATTTACTGCATCTATTCTCGTTTTTAGCCACTCGGTAGCCCAGAAATCCTTCGTTTTCAATTAAATTTCAAACTTCGAGAGCTGAAGGCCGACGATAAGGTAACTTTTTGCCGAATATAATCACACATAAGCATGATTTCCAAGTTCTTATTGATTTTGTCTACGAATGCACTCGTCAGATTAGCATAAAAATGAGAAAACCCTTTCTTATATACGCACCCTTAGAATTAATATAAGTTATTGTGAAGGTATGATGATATGTTATTTAAGCAAATCGCTGCTGAAGGAGGAGTAGATGCATTGACTACACTTGATCTGCAACAAGCATGTAGGGCAAGAGGAATGAGAGCACTGGGAGTGAGTGAACAGAGACTCAAGGATCAGGTATCCACAAAAGATGATTGGTCTAACATAGTTATTCATTCAGTTAAACCAGTGGTTGGAGCTGTCTTTGAACGACAAAGTTCCCCCCTCACTTCTTCTTCTTTCAAGAGCCCTTTATCTTCCTGAAGATATTCCATTCACTGACAGGTTTTTCTTTAATGAACTTGTTGATGTGAAATGTGATTCTCTAGACTGAAGTCACTTGTTTCTCAATTGCCAGATGGAATTGCTGAACAAACGAGACAGAAACTGACTGAAATGGAGGTATATTTGTCGTGATGATCATTTTGTGATGTATTGGATGTAGGGAGGAGTGGTTGACCACAAGGAACGTATTGCACTCATCAAGAGTATCGAAGAGGCTATTGCCAATGAGAAGGCATTGGCTGCAAGTGAGAAGAAGAAGGCGGAAGCTGAACTCAAGGTATCTATCCACACACAGTCAATCAATAATCAACAATTGCAGAGAGTGAAGGAAGCTACTCCTGTAGTGGAAACAATGAGGGAAGAAGTGAAGGATATACCACATCCTGTATTGCAGGTGATGATGAGTATTCATGTGACTGTATGATTGAGTTGTTGCAGAGTGTCAAGAATGCAGCAGAGGCAGTGAAGACAGCAGCTGCAGTTGCTGCAGCTAAGGGAGATGTAATGACGGTACGAATGGAGTGGTTGGTGTGAACAGAAAGTACTGTAGGAGGAAGTGGTATTGGCTGTGGCTGAAGGGGCAAAGAAGGTGGAAGCAGCAATGAAGAAGAGTAAGGATGAAGAGAAACCATTGGATAAGAAGGATCTATCTGCTATTGAGGACATACTACATGGTATGAATAGAGGGGGAATGGATATGTGAATGGAGATTGAAGGGGGTGCATTACACGAGGCTAAACATGACATTACTGAACTGAAGGAGAAGGTATTCGAACATACTGAGGTAATCATTCAATCTCATTAATCATATGTCAACTATTGTACAGGATTTGATCGAAGTGAATGCATTGGATGAAGCATTTGCTGAATCGAAGGTCGCAAAGAGACTCAGGTATATCACATGTAAAAGACATTGTATGACTCTCGTCTCAGATCAAAGGTGGAATCGATGATCCAGAATGTCGATACTCTTGTGTCCAAATTGGAAGAGAGTAAAGTGGCGATAGAAGAGACAATAGCTGATCCTGCAATGCCCGATTCAGCTGACATGAAGAGGTTGAGAGGAGGAGAGGAAAGGGAAGAAAGGATAGTTACAGAGATAGACAAGTGAGAGTGGCTGATGTGATAGACAGACTGAAGAAGATAAGGAAGGAATATGCAGAGGTAGAATGGAGAGTGGAAGGGGATCAAGAGGGGGGTATATTACAGGCAGAAGCGAGTAAGATGGAATCACTCATAAAGGCATTGGATGAAGATACCGATGGTATCATTGACTCTGAACTTGTACTGGAAGTAAGTGAAGAGTGAATGTAGAGAAGAATAATTGTATTGAGGTGATTAGTCTATTGGAGAAACATTCGGATGTCGACATTTCACCCTCTCAATTGGCATCCATGATTGAGGTAGGGGGGATCACTCACTTACTCAATCAGTCATTCTTATTCAGGTATTGAAGAAGGAAGACAGGGCAGAAGCTCTTGTACAAGCAATGGATGAAGGAGAACTGCTTCAGCCAATTACTGTACAGGTAAAGAGTACTGTATTTCTCATCCATTGCACTATTCAGTCTTCTCTGGAGAATCACGAAGAGTCACCTAAGATTCTGGAACCTCCTCCTATCGATCCTTCCATAACAGTTCATCAACAACAGAAGCAACAAAATGGAAAGCAACCTCCTTCTCCTCAAGTGTAGTTTGGACATGTCTTCACTGTACTAAATGTCTTTATCCTCCTGAGATATGTGAAATGTTAAGTCAGTGCATACGGTAGGATGATTGAATCGTGTACTTCTCAATTGGCGACTCTTTGCCGTTCTCATTATTACGGATCATCGAACGCTACCTATTATTAGCCTTTATCTCACAGCGGTTATCTCAATCAATTTGGTTATTTTGATAATCCATTTGCACTCCACCGTTAGTTAGTGTCGCCCATTGGCCAACAATGTGATCGGGAATCAACTTGTTGTTGTTTTGTTATCGAGTGAAATTGCTAAATAACAATTTATACTAGAACCCACTAGAAGTGTAGATAAGTACAAGTTCTTCTAAATATGAATTCTGCTTCATTAGGCAACCCATTTTCGGATTAGATCATTTCAAAGAACCTAGCCATTGACGTCGTTTAAACACCAGACAGAAATGTTGTGTTCCATCTTACGTCAACACTACTGTTGGATGTAAACCAGATAACGCCTGTCTCATCCACTTTCGTTTGTACATATATAGCCTACAGAGTAATAAAGATAAAGGAAATGTCTTTAGACGTTGTACAGTAAGCGAATAATCAGTAATGATGACGGTCTACTGTATACGATAGATACAGTATACCTCTGCAAATTCTCAAATAGTCTGTTTCCTATTTTTCTCATGATACACAAGTGATATTACTTCTTGAACATTTGCTGTTCATAGGAGGTTCGACTGGAATATACACGCATATTCACTGAAAATTCTTCAGCCTTATGGATCTGCGCCATGGGCTTTTACGTGAAAAATAATTATGGTGTTACACCATTCTGTGATTTTCCAGATGCTACTAAGCACAACTTTGTTTTAATATATTTTGCAAATAACTAATATTCTCCCTGTTCGTTTTTTAAATTGTAGGCCTCGGAATATAGAGAATATAAACAACTTGAAACTGGCTATGCAAAAATTGCCCGCCGTCGAAAAAATGCGAGTAACGGACTTCCATAATTTAGCATGGAAGATCCTTTGGCTCCGCCCACATTTTTTTGAAACGTTGTGAGATTGTTCACATTGTTTCAGGCTTGAATTCAAGGAGTTTCTCTAGATTGATTATATAGAGAATATAAACAACTTGAAACTATTTTATTTTTAATTTTTTATTATTTTTATAGCAGCGATCGTGTAAACAAAGTGTTCTTCGTTTGGAGTCTTTCCGGATACAAGAAATGTCATTCAGACGGTTGGTCCTTAGTAGAACAAATTGATAAGTCGAGACTTTTTGTAGAGACGGCGATTCCGGCCGAGGTCGTGACGATGGTAGGTTCTTTCTTATTTCTGTACTTACTCTCCCTCTCTCTACATCTCTCCCTATCTCTAACCTATGATCTACTTCTCTGTGCTTATATATTCACAAGAGTAGATCAATTGAAAAAGTGATGAACTTGATACATTGATTACTTGCTTGGAGATGGATTGATTGCTTGGTCGTGTAAAACTCTTTTTTGTAGTCATATTCCTCTGTCGCTTCTCTTCTTATCAAGAAAAAATGCTGTCACAAGTCGCGCGAATTGATTGACGTTTGAGTGTTCTGACTCTTTTTCAGCTAGTAGAGGAGATTCATGGTATGGTTATCCTAATTGACTAGCCATCGTTTGACTTACCTATGCTCTTGACTAAGATTGATAAGTTATCCCTTTTGTGAGTCTGTTGACCTTTGCACATGAGTGTTCATCGGCGTTATTTCTCGTATTGATAGTGTAAGCCTGTACGCCAGATGCCACTTTTGCAACGAAAGAATAGGCGCCTTTCCCCTCTCACTCTTCTATTCCTACCGCCCCTTTCTCTCCCCTTCCTGTCTTTTTTACGCCATAGTTCGTCTGCCATGCAGCAGTTCCCCCTTCCTTCTATCGTTTGCGCTGTTTAAACTGTTAATCGATTGTGACATTTGTAATTTATTTAATAGTCGTATTTCAGAGCGAATGAATCCTTTTGGTTCTTCCCAAGGGGATCGGGGCGGTTCTGGTGGAGGTGGAAGGGATAGGCCATACGATGATCACGGAAGGGACAGATACGACGACCCAAGGCCACAGGTATATGTGTCATCTATCTATTCATACAATGATCGTTCAGTCACGTCCACTTGAGTCAAATGGAGGACGTGGACCCCCTCCCCCTCGAATGGGAGACAGAGGAGGACATGGGGGAACTGTTAGTACACTCAATCACAGAATATTCATTTATGATTTTTTAGTCACGACGAGAATCGTCTCCCTACAGAAGAGAAAACGGATACACTGATGACAGAAGACGGTATGCACTAGTGTTTATGCGTGAGTGAATGATCAATTGTAGGGACAAGACCCCTCCACGAGACGACAGAAATGGAATGAGAACTGCACCGTCTAGAGAAGGGGAGTTTGGTCGTGGCCCTCCTCCAGTTAGGACAGACAACAGAGACAAAGATGAAAGAGGACCTCCTCCAATGAAGGATGGAGACTTCCGGTCATCACGTGGTAGTGGAAGAGGAGGATATGATGGAGGAGGAAGAGGAGGATATGATGGAGGAGGAAGAGGAGGATATGATGATAAGAAGGAAGATAGAACGAGAAGAGACGATAGGAGTAAGTTGAGTGTTGAGGGGGTTGGATACAATTTGTATTTATTAGATGACAGAAGAGAGGAAGACTATGCAAGAAGGGACGACAGACAAGACAGAGGAAGTGCATTCGCAGCTTCTTCTAGGAACTTTGCTGGTATTTATTCTTTTATGCTTCATATTTCGTAATATTCAAAAGTGGGATATTCTTTGCTGGTTGTTGGTCGCTCTCCTTGGGTCTTCACTCCTTCTCTTTGCTTTGATCTGATGGAAGGCAAAGGTCAAAGTGTCCTCTCTGGTTGTTTCTCTTTCCCTCTCTTGCAATGGAAGATTGTTGTGGGAACAAGATTGTGTCAAATGTACAGTTGTCTTGTAATTGGGATCCTTTTTTGTGTGACCCCGCACATCTGGCTGTTGGGGGGAAGAAGATGTTGCTCAGAAATGGTTGGCCAGACAATGCCGGCCATCGATCTAAAGGAGGAATAGGACATAAGGGATGGGAGGGGGGGGGGGGGGGAAATTGGGTAATGAAATAATTGCAGGGTTGATGGAAAAAGTTATTTACAATAAGGACGAAAACATTCCAGTAGTAGATA
>JACMIF010002624.1:7000-17249 GCA_014805445.1 Diplogasteroides magnus | reverse complement strand
CAGGTCGTGGGCACTGATGGTGCATATGTGTGATCATATCGTATCGTTACTATATACTTGTGAGATAAAGTTCATATATATCATTACTTATGGGCCAACCTAATAGTTTTATTGTTTACTCGTCAAGGGCTCTCGAAAAATACATAGTAGGATCGAAAACCTCGAGACCGGTCCTGACCATTCTCTTGTCAGTTCTGAAATTTGGTTCGAGACTAAACTCTCTCGCAGCAGAACCCTTTTCTGGTGGCGGCGAGAATTCATCTTAAATGAAATGTAGTTATTTACTGAAAAGCAGCACGGCTCGAAACCTCGTTTTGAATATCGCCGAAACCTGGCATTTCGGTTAATTTTTCACAGGTTGACAACTTCCAAGTTGAAGTGTGATGAGGAAAACATAATAAGCAGCAATTGCATCACTATTTACCATGTTGAAAAGAAAACATAAGCAGCAATTGCATCACTATTTACCATGTTGACCATTTCAATTTTTATAAGGCGAAATTCCAAGAAAAGAAATCGACCTAAACTGCGTAGGAAAAATCATTAAAGAATGAATGATCACAAGCAGCAATACGGAAAAATGTTTTGCATTACGATATTAATCTCGCACGCAAATTCATGTCATGCATATAATAGAGTGTCGCTCGCGGTGAATTTAGTGCATTCGATGTGTCTCTACTCCCCGGGGAGCGGTCGTCTCTGCATTCGATAGACAACCGCTCCTCGGAGAGTAGAGACACAGCGCTAAAGTCACCACGAGCGACACCCACGAGCGACACCCTAGTATATAACTAACAAATCATTGCAACCAATAGTTTCAAGTTTATTATTATAGATGTCGTGATAAAATCAAGTATTTGAGCACATGAATATCAAAAATGGTTCAATCGATCAGACGCATCGTGCCCCGTTGTATGTATCCACACATCTTCTGCCTGCAACACATTCAGTCGAGGCACATGTTGGACGAGCTGAAAAGGAGATTGGATACGTCAGTGACGAAATTGCCTGATCTTGAAGAAAGTAGAAATCACGGTTCACAGTGCCATAACGAACAAAAAGAGAAATGTGCCGTATGTAGTTTGATTTTATGGAAATACCTCTCGTTGTAGAGGAATATTTGAAATTGAGAAAAAGATTCTAATCATTGACAGTGATTGCGAAGCACCTCCCACCTCTTCTGGGACAGTTTTCGCTCCTGACACATTTTCCATTACAGCTTCTAACGAATCCCCTCATGCACTGGCACTTTGCTGGACCGCACATCCTGTTGCACATCTGCGAATTCCGTCATTTAACGTATCCGCAAAATAATATCCTAATCACCGGTTCCGGATTATCGCACGTGGGCTCGCACATCGTCGAACACTGCATGAATTGCTCGTTTCTTCTGCAGCTGCGGGCGATTTCCTGGGAGATCACATTCATTTAGGAATTATGTTTCAGAGCCTAAAGCCACTAATAATCTACGAAACTAAATAACGATGTTCGGTGCTTTTAAGATTTTTTAACACATAGAGAGCTGCATAACACAGATCTTCTGAGAGAGCGGAGGTGAAATGCACAGGGTGTGCCGGAGCATTTTTAGCAAATCGTAAGGAAAATATGTTTCATAAAGACATGTTTACTGACGGTGTCGCAGTCATTCTCAGTCACACATTGTCCTTTGCTGTTGCGGTAGAATCCCTCTCTGCACTGACAAGCACCCGGTCCGCATTCACGTGTGCAGACCTATAAATATCCTAGTCTCTTATTCCACCCCTTCCAATAGAAGTTGACAGCGTTATCCATGCTAGGATTTCCGAAAACGGTAATTTCATGCATTTCTCATTCGTCTAGTCTGTGCCAAGATCTTTTCTAACGAACGTATAGACCGCAACTCCTCTGAGATTGGACGTATCTAATAGTTACCATCTATGAGAAAGGCATAAAATTACCATTTTAGAAGCCGTAATCCATAGGTAACGAAATCCATTTATGATAAGTGATCAAAGTCTCACCGGACGGCGATTATTGCATGTGGGTTCGCAGTTTGAGCCCGTGGCGCATTGTCTGGAAATCATAGTTGATCGTCCAAAAACTCGACTGACTTGAATTCCTCGAATTGTCCCCTGCATGTCGGTGAATACGAATTCGTGGTGGGAGCCACGCAGCGAGCGACGCCGTTCACTACCTGCAACAGTTGTAGGGAATAAAGACGAAGAGATAACAATCAAATAGAGAGATGCGCCTTGTCAATTCTTACTTTCATATGTTTAACTTTCATATGTTTAGCACAAAAGACAATGTTTTGCGTTTTTGAGATATGGACGCAGTAAAAATGTACCTGACAATCCGATCCCACTTGACACGAAATGGCAGCGCATGAGGATGCTGAAATGTTCTAGTTATCCGTGCTAATAGAATGAAACACAGACCTCTATGTGCAACCGATATTGTGACTGTGAAGGAAATGAGGATCAACTGATGTAGCAACAACATGACAACGGAGACGACTCGAGTTGGGTGGAACACTCTGATTATTAGATGAACTCAGTATATATACTCTGAGTTCGATGAGTCAGGGAAAGGGAACAGCAGGGAGAGCGCAAAAGAGGTTGCACGAGTTAACGGGCGCAAGTCAACAGGCCAAGATCAAGAGAACGCCGTTTTCGGTGAATTCCGGTTTGCGTGGACCCGTCATCTTCAGAATTCATTTTTCGAACATGCTATCCTTAGTTTGAAAATTATTATATACACTTGCGCACATGACATTTGCGCACAAGACCCCCAAGGATTGATCAACACATGGACAACCTATAGCGATTTCGAATCGCCTCGATAAAATAAGCATCTTTTGCTCAGGAATATTTTTCATGAAAATCAAAACTGGCTGAGTTATGGGCTTGTGCGGATATATAGGTCACGTGACTTTCATTTCCGCACAAGCCCATAACTAAGCCAGTTTTGATTTTCATAAAAATTATTCCTGAGCAAAAGATGCTTATTTTATCGAGCCGATTCGAAATCACTATAGGTTGTCCATTTGCTGATCAATCCTAGGGGGTCTTGTGCGCAAATGTCGTGTGCGCAAGTGTCTGAGCGGAAGTATCATGCTCCCGTCGGATGTTAGCCGGATACCAAATTTGGGCACCTCTCGCTAAGGGACAAGGCATCCTGTTCACAACAAGCTAGTATTGCTTAGTAAAGCTGTAGTATAATACAATACAAAGCAACATACCAGTCTTGTACCCATGGTTAACAATAAGCAATTGCAGGAATTTTGGAATGTACGGCATTTCGTTTGCTATCTATTTTTTCGCTCTGTCATATGAGAGAGGTGCAAAAGGTTCATAATTGGTAGTTGTGTAATAATCACGTGTAGCATGACTCTTAAAACATTCCACAGATCGAGTTACTTCGTTTTTCGTTACTTTTTCGTTTTCGGCGAATGTGTTTCCACATTTTTCCAATTATTATTTCTTTCGTTCCGCACGGTTCCAGTATTGGCCCACTATTATTTAACCTCTTCACTTATGATCTTGCATCTGTCATTCCGCAGGGTGTTAGTTATGGTGTATATACGGACGATCTTGCGTGAGCCGATAGCTCTTCTCTAGTCCGAGTTATAATGTTTGGCGGTTTGTCGTTGGCTGTTTTGATATATTTTGGCGATTTGTTTTTGGCTCTCTTGTCATGCCGATTTGTTGCCTCAAAATATGACATCTGCTGCACGTTTATCTTCGCATTGGATGAATGTACAATGTATAGTCTTATCGTAAATATTCTCCCTCAAATTGATCATTCGCAGAATGGCGCAGCGGCCATTGCTACTCGTCATTTCTACTCTGCTTCATTGGGCACAAGCACAGGTACAGTATTCCGTTCCCCACTACCGTACCCCGTATCTTCCTTTCAGGATACCTGTGCAAGGGCGCCGACAGAAACAGCAAAGATCGTCTGTAGACAACTGAACACATGGGATGCCAATGCTCGTGTGAGTTCCTTTTCCTGTTCCTGTTATTCTTGACACACAGAAAAAACTGTCAGCTAAATTGTCGGATTGTCATCTTACAGTTTGAAATTATAAGATGACAATTCGACAGTTTCGTTGCAGCTAAAATGTCACCAGTGACAGTTTCTTTTTTTCAGTGTGTGTTTTCTACTTTTTTCAACAACCCGTGCTGCGGTTATTAATGGAAGTGTGACCGTAGCACGAGGTCACACTTCCACTAAACTCACTAATATTTTTCTCTCCTCTTGTTGAAAGAATGACCACTTTTTGTGTTCGTTGATTAATCGATGTCAAAAATACAGTGAAGAGAAATGAGCAAAGGTTGGGCAATGAAGGATAGCATGTCAATATTCTAGTAGAAAAAGAACAACGTTCGCAGGGAATGTGACATAGAGATGACTTGTTACAACGGTGTTGCGTTTTGTGGTGGACTCCCGCAATTACCGGCTAGGAATGGTTACATCGTCATCATTCCACCATTTATGGATGAGTGACAGTTTCCAGGGTTTCAGAAACTGTAGTTATCTAAGTGCATTTGTGGTTTATGCGGGCGACTGCTCCACGTCAGAGAGCAAGTACAAGTGAAAGCGGGATTAAAGTTTTTAAATTTTATTTCGGCTTTTTTGAAATCCTTATTTGTTTTCTCTATGCAGGTTGCCTCGACTCGCGTGGCCGCCGCCCTCCCCCCTGGTTGTTCGGGTGGTCAGGCAGCTGCACTCGTACCCATTGCTACCTCCATCTACCAATGTCTGGACATGGAATGTGTGTGCACTTATCTCAGAGGTTCCCTCCTTATTCTACAGTATGACAATGATCGTGGTGGGACTCAGGATCCGCCTCAAACGGTGCTTGCACTCTTCCGAATGGACGGCCATTCAGAAAGGCTGTGAGGAAGGAATACAGGTGGGAGGTAGTTTCTGATTCTCTGTCTTCTTTTCACTTTGTACACTCTCTCGCTATTGTGACAGTTTGACTATTTAATGGGTTATGTTCCAGTGCTACTTAATTTTCAAAGATATACAGTATCGAATACTAAAGATACTCTCTGCAGAATGATGAGCGATGATGAACGGCAAAGATATCACAATGCACTCAATACAATGAAGCAGAGTGGAGAGTATAGTGTGAGTTGGCTGACCTCAGGGGGATTTAAATTTTTTGCGATTTTACACGGACTCTGTGAGGAAATGAACCTTTTCAGTGGATTCATTCAGTCATTCAGACTAAATAGTTTTCCCCCAAATCGGTTGAAAATAAATAAAAATTCTTTCCCGCTGAGTGGTTGTCACTACGTTAGATACACTACCGCTCCGATTTACGAATAGGAATTTCACGTCTATTACCAATTTAGAAAGCCTCATTCAGACTTTTGCCCGTATACATGCAGAAACAACACGTGGATGGGCTGCCCATTCTGGACCGGCATTCCTTCCGTGGCACAGAGAATACATCAAGAGGTACACTCTTTTTAGCATATATAATATGTTTCAATGCTATCATATAATTAAAGATATATCTTCCATGAAGCGTATTCCATAAAGTAATCATTCTGCCAACCATAGTAAACTCATTCTATCTACATTCTATAAGAGACTTTCTTCAGATTTGAATTGGCCATCAGACAAGTGGACCCTACCCTGTACGTGCCCTACTGGGATTCCACATTGGATGGAGTTCTTCCCAATCCCGCGGACTCCATTCTCTTCACAGATGAATTTGGAGGAAAAACAGACGCTTTTGGTACAATCAGCAGTGGACCATTCGCAAATTGGAGAACTCCCGAGGTGGGTCAAATTGTATAGAGAAAGTAAGCATAAGTGCATCTCTCATTGGTCCGATCCACTCGGAGCTGTTGCCTCTCTCATGTGATGGACAACCGCGCTGCGAACATCAGACGAATGAGAAATGCATTTACTACAGATGCTGAACCCCTAAATATATATCATTCCGAAGATCAGTCAAAACAAAACAACGGAATGGTCGCTGTCATTTAGGGCGATCCTCGCATCAGAAGGGCTGTGGGCAGACAAGGATCGTGTTTCAAACAGTCTGATATAGACTTTGTACTGAGACAGCAGTCGGTCGATCAAGTGCTCGCATTCTCGGCCCCTCAACCAGTGAGACGAAGAGTACTGAGGGGAATGATCTATTGAGCACAGGGCTGTCCTGTCCGCACCGACTTCAACTGTTTAGAATACACCCATGGAAGCGTCCACATCTTTGTTGGAGGTTAGCGTTGGCAGTTTGACTGCGAGCTCGGATATGTTTCACAGATCCTTTATCTTGATGCTTATGGCATCCGTGAAACATACTATTCTCGTATTCTAACTGCAAACCTTAGTGGAGATGTCACTTCATTCGGTCTCGTGACAATTCTCATTTAGGTCATATGTTTAACACGATGACAGCCGCAAACGATCCTCTCTTCTACCTCCATCACTCATTCGTTGACTACATCTGGGAAATGTGGAGACAGAACAGACAGGTCTCAACTACCACTAAATATAATTCTGGACGGCAAAAACACTGCCACCTGCAGGAGTCGAACCTGCGACCTTCACTTTACGAGAGCGACGCTCTGCCTGTAAGCCAAGGTGGCTCCGGTTGGCGGCTGCCCTAGATAGCATTATCTGCGATAACGCGCAAAAATATTTCTCTCGAATGTGAATGCGAGATGAGAATGAGAAGTGTTTGAGAATCGAAACTCGAGAGAACAAGACTATCCACTGGACAACCAGGCCTGTTCGTCCACTCAACACTTTGGGGCTTCGATCCTTCAACCATTCGGGCCATTCAGGTTTATTCCCTCTCCTTTATCTCTGCAGTTATCACTGCAGAACCGGAAATTTATATGTGTGAATCCGACTATTTAACACTGATCCTATACGGTATAGGCGATACCTCGAAAGTTCTAACTTTCTTGAAACATAACCAATCTCTCATAATAACTACTAATCCTAATCTGCGCAGGAACAACGATGCTCTCTCGAATGCATACACTGATAACATGTATGAATACGCTCCTCGTCCTAGATGTCCAAACTGTGGAGGATCCAAGTGAGAATAGACTGTGACGAGAATGAGAGGTGCCCATTGAGATGGCTATTCTGTGACCAGTCTCATGGTGCTGCCAGATGTGCGGCCAAGGTAATGGAGGGACGATGTGACACTTATTATTAATCCCAACTGAACTGTTTTACCCAGTACGATCGTTTTGGATAGGTTTCGCCTGTATTATTAATAGCAAGAGGCGGTCCCAAGAAACAGTTCTGTTATGATGATTAATAGTAGGGTGGGGCATCGCGCAAGAATCGCCCCTGCGATTCCATCGTTCATTCTTAGCGGTCGTTTAATCGTATGGCCGATTCCATTGCCCTGACTTATTAACTTAATAGAAGCTGTCATTTAGAAACACGACTATTTGGAACTTTCTTCCACTACTAGGTACAACTGGGTATTAGGCCGAGAACTGTTCTAAAATGTCGTGTTCCGAACACTAGATGTTACGGTCCTAACTGAGTCAACATCAAGAAGTTTCACCGGTTGAGGTTCGCATTGGTGGAATATGCACAGGATTCCTGAGGGGAGAACAGCCTTGCTATGGAGGAGTGTGCAATAATGGAAGATGCGCAGCTACGGTCAGTTACCGTACTCCCACTCTCTGCCTGAATCAGGGGCTATTCAGGGACCCACTCAACCGCCAGTCACCAGAGCTCCTGTTGTAACGCCTCCTCCACGGCAGAATCAGGCAAGACATTGAGACACTTACCGTACTCTAGAAGTCGTTGCAGGAGACGTGCTTCAACGAGAATCAGTGTTGTCAGCAATGGGCGACAAGGGGAGAATGCACTAGAAATGCTGGATACATGAGAGACTGGTCAGTCCTCCCCCAGTCTTATCTTGCCTATAGTATTCGTCAGTCGTCTCTTCCATACAGTACCTATTCCTTCAGGTGCAAGGTTTCCTGTCGTGTCTGCGTGCCCAGGACTTATACGGTAGCCGATGGTTAGTGGAGAGATACGGTAATAACTACAGTAACCTGATGTAGACTGCCGTGACCGGCACATCAACTGTGCATCTTGGGCGCAGACTGGAGAGTGTTCACGCAATTCAAATTGGATGGCTGAGAACTGCAGGTGAGAGAGTGCGGAGATTGAGGAGAGTGCAGAGAACGAGAGGAATTCTCCACAGTAACATGCTCAAAACACGGATCAATGCAAGAAGTTGCTCTGTTGAAATGATACATTACCGTAATTCAAAAATGCAGTTATCCCTTTCCGCACGGAAGCCCTGATTATGAAGAAATGTAGGGTAGAAAAGTAGAGAAAGATAATAGAGTGCCGAAGAGACGCTAGAGAAGCCAGACAGTATAATGAGGTCGAAATATACATATGTTTCACATAAATAATAGTTCGCGACTTTCCATCGATGCCCGTTTGTGCATTGGGCATATGGTTGGCAGCTTGACTAGGTTTTCGGATAAGTTTCACCGTGGCTACATATATTGAATTTATAAGAGCTGTGAAACATATCCGAAAACCTAGTCAAACTGCCAACCTTAATTGGGCATGACTCTGTGCATTCAGGTGGAGTTGCAACAGATGTGGAACAACAAGGACAGCAGCTTGTGGAGGAGGGGGTGACAGGAATAGAGGAAGACAAAGGGAGAGAGGAGGATGGGGATTCACTAGGATTCGAGGAGGTTAGACAAAGGCTAATAATATATTCGACAAATGTCTCACTTAATACTTACCTGCCATAATTGTATTTCAGGCTAACTCTTTCTGGACTTCATGACCGGGGTTTCGCCTTCTTTCATTTTGCAAGATGCATAATCCATGAAATCCCCACGTTCTTGTACATGTACCAGTCTAATATTTTCGCGCTTCCTGTCACATCATTATAGATGTACGATAAATAAATATATAAATATCCCACTCAAATAAATATTTTTCTAATAATTATGCTCAGTTGCATACATTTCGCCGTTTTGACGTATCTACCTAAAGTGTATTTTGAATTAACAAATTGCCGGCAAAATAATACTTTAAAAATAAATTCAGTTGGAGAATGCAATTTTTGCGACTTTGCATATTTCCATTACCTCTCTCACCATTATGGCTTGCCTTCCCCCTAGCCAATCCTCCCTTGTGTGTGCTTGTTAGTGTCCCGAGTGCGTCTCCGGCATTCTGCTCTATCCCAAAAATAATAGACGACCAAGCCGTCCGCTCGTACTTTTCTGGCAACAATCTATTGTCCATTTATATTTTACAATCCATTTCTTCCATGTTTTTGGTCCTCGAATGCCATTTGATTAGATGAATAATATTTGAAGAGTGTTCCGGGGAATTATTTTAATATTTAAAATTTCTTACAGATGGGCATCCCGTGGCTTAGTCGTCGTTTCCGTCGTCATCGTACAATGCAGGAGCCCTTCCACATGACCTCCCTACCACCAGAGCTAGTGCTAAACGCATTTCGCTACCTCCCCCTCCATGACCTAGAATCATGGCGTGTGGCGAGCAAGGGCATTAGAGAGCTAATCAATGGAAACGCTACTGCGGTGTACGACAGACATGCCTCGGTCACGCTATCCTGTGACTTGGGCGATGTTACCGAGATCACCGTACGCTATCAAGGCGAAACCTTCATTTGGACCGGTACTGCGTACGCCTTTAGTGTTGACCCAATACTGTTGCCTAGTGTCCAACGGTTCTTGTTCACCATTGAGGCCCTTCGACTCCTCCACGCACTATTTCGTCGTGCCAATCCCAAGGTGGAACTGACCTTGCATGGAACACTCAGTCCAAAGTCCCTCTTCGCCATAGCCCCACTCCTTGATCGCTGTGACTCCTTGAAGCTGAGATGTGCTCTGAAGAATATACCTAAACTCGATTCGTTAAAATACTTGTTTGCATCAAAAAGACCCTTGCGCATATCCAGAGAACAGTATCGAGAGTTCAACATGGCACAGCACATGACCGACGACTTCTTCAACGGTTAGTATTACGGTGGGCAAAGCAGCGCAGCCATTAACAGCCGCTATTTCCAGCCGTCTAACTTCCTTCCTAGCGGTCGCCGCTCATTTCGCAGAGACGACAGCTAGGAATGAAGTTAGACGGCTAGAAATAGCTAATGTTAATAACTGCCCTGCTTACAAGGGAATGGTCTGGACCGGGTATGGAGTTATTGATCCTAATATGTATCGTTCGAGAGCCCTTGACGAGTGAACACCAAAACTACCTTTAGTTTTTC
>JACMIF010002623.1:0-15636 GCA_014805445.1 Diplogasteroides magnus | reverse complement strand
ATCTGAGCAGGATGTGGGGCACGGTTGACAACTCTTCCCTTCTTGTCGGCAGCTCCGGCACTTCGAGCAATCACACGAACATTCTGAGGATTGAACACCTGCTGCAGGGTGAAGAGCTTCTCGTCGGAGAAAACAATGTTGTGGTGACCGTTGTTGCGCGTCCGGCGGAGCAGTTCACGACATTTCTTCACCCGTGCCTGTTGATTCGTTTCACTGAGGATGGCCGCCTTCCTTGTGTGATATGAATGCATAGAAAGGTCCTTCTTGATCACCCTTCCCATGGATCTGCGTGACATGTTCATGTCCTTTGCCATCTTCGTCATGCTGCGCGTCGCATTTCGAGTGATTCTCTTCCTTACAGCATCCACAACCTTGGGCGTGCGAATCGAACGGGGTCTTCCGCTCCTATTACGGTCTGACACTCCACCCACATCTTGATAACGTTGAATGGCTCGTGAAACAGTGCTTCGATTGATCGCGAGATCCTTAGCAATCTTGGCCTGACTGACATTCCCCTTGTGCAGTCGAATGATGGCCGCACGCATCGGATTTGGTGGCGCCATTACCTTTAACGAAAATATTGGCAACCGAAATTTTAACAGGTATTACAAGTGATGATGAAAATCGAAAATCAATAAAAACAGCAGCGCTAAATGCGCTGCAAAGTTTTTGCTAAGCAACGCAAATTTTGTTGCAGTAATTATGCCCATCCCTGTAATATACATACTCGTTTATTGAAGGGAGTTCCTACATCCAATGATGGTTGGATTTCTCCAATACCAATAAACATTGTAATATAAATTAGTACCTGTTCACACATGAGAGCGATGGGATTGTTCATGACTCCAGTGATCAATTGAGCACCACAACCCACAGCTACTCCAAGGGACCAATCGTCCTAAATCAATATCTCATATTCTATCAAAGGAGAATGTTGGAAGCACACTATAAAAGAAGTACAAATAGAAAATAGATGCAACAAGGGAATAGTGAAATACCTGCATTCTTCCTCCGATGTGCTGTTTGGCCTCCAGAATACGGACATTCACACCGAAAGACCTGAAAGTGGAACAACGTGTATGGGAGTCATGTGCGAGCTCGCTACCGTAACCCAATGGAATCATGAAACTACAGTCTCGATTGATTGTCTTCCTCACCTCAATTGTCGGGCAGCCGCCAGTCCAGCCACTCCCGCACCGACAATCACAACATCCAGAGGACGACTCTGAAGTGAGAAGGATGAAGAAGAAATGGAATACTAGGTTACTAAAATGCCCATTCTATGCATTCCTCATTCGCCCAACCCACGAGGGGCGATTGTCTCCCTCTTGTGATAGACAACGGCTCCGAGTGAATTAAACGAATACAAACGCATAAGATTACCGTTTTAGAAACCCTAATGTATACCCATCGCCTCCCCTTCTAAGATACTTTGTTGCCACGGAAAATACCTATTCCCTCTCTGTAGGTACATGGAGTCAGGGTGAATTGCAATGTTTCACTCACCTCGTTAACTACTGTAAGTGGCTTCTCGGGCAGATCGATAATACCGTAGTTAATGATTCCCTAAACGATTATTGATTTGGGGAAGAGACGATGAAATGTAATACCTTAATATTGAGCCAGTCATAGATTCTCTTCATCTCTCCACAGAACCAAATCCTTGATAGTCCACGACAGACGAGAACGGAGAGGCACGCACGGAGAGTCACGTATTCCTGTAGTTCAATCAACATTATATTGTACTGTAGTTTGTTTTTGGATTGTACTGTGAAAATGGATAGATAATGAAATGAAAATCTCACAAATGGGTTTTGTGTCCACAAAGCGACAATGAGATTGCGGGCAGCGAGATATGGAACCTGAGAGGGAAGAGTAGAATAAGATAGATAGAATGACTGACTGGTTCAGTATTGTACTCGGGAAATGCTCTCAGTTCATCGTATTCCATGCAATCCGGTCGAAGTGAAAAGGCAACTGAGTTCTCGTAGGGAAGGTTGAAGGGACGCATGAAGACACGAGAGACACATTCTGTATTGAGAGAGTCGATCATAATGCAATCATACAAAAGATGAAAGACAGGAATGCCAGTATGGTGAAATGGGCATTTGCGCGTGTGCCCATTTCATCATCATGGCGCAAATGTCCACGGCACTCATCCACTCACCTTCTCCATTCTTCTCACTCTGTTCGGAATTTGTTGGACTCATTCCCAATTCATCATAGTAGTATGAATCTCCTGAAATGATTATATTTGTGTGAATGAAAGAGTGAATTGTACCTGCGAGATAGTGAAGGGCGGGTGAATTGTGAAGAAGAGGAGCGGATGCAACGGAAGAGATCCACGTACGATCGGACGCTTCGTTTGCTGCCTCAAAGGAATGGAATGAAGCGGATGGGAATGGGAGGAACATACATAGTCCATAGGGATTGAACAGTCTTGACATTCGAAAGAGTCAATGTCAGCAGGGGAAGGACTGGGAGAATCCATTGGAAGTCTGAATGGTTCGTGAAATCAATATAAACAATGCAAATTGCATAGAAAAGACCATCCACCCTATTATGCGAAGGTAATAGAATTGGACAAAATACTGAAATATGTGTGAATGGAACGTCACGCTTTAGAGGATATAATCAAATACAGTACCTTCTGAAGGCCTCGCACTTTCTGCATTGCACCCAGAATGGAAGAAGTTGGTCCTGAAAGCAACAATCATATATTTTTATGTAACATTCTGGAAACATTCTAACTAAACAGATGACCAAAGGACCAAATAAAACAAATAACGGCACGAAGGGGAAACCTGAATGAAACTCTTGAGACTGGGTGCACATCTACTTTCGTGTGTCCATCTCGCCTTCCATTCCATGTATCGATCGAAGGCAGGACGACCACTACAATATTCGACTGATTACAATTACAGAAGGAAGAATAATGAAACCAAGATGGACTCATTCGTATAGGTGTCGGGGTTGTGCGTTAAATTTTTCTACTTTAATCGTTTGAAATTAAAGATTTGAATAACTTTAATACCGCTAGTCCTATTGCAGTCCATCGTTATGGTTCAAAGAAAGAAATTTAAAAGGCCCTGTTCCCGTGAAATACAATTGATTCAAAAACTTTGGCAAAAAATTGAACGCACGTCTCTGAAATGTACAAGAGAGGAATGATTGACTCACTTGGTCCAAATGTTTTCATAGCATGCCTTGCACACGTGTTCACCCCTTGACAAGTGAGTGAAGAGTCGACCAGCGTCTGCACGATTACGGTAACATCTGCAAATAGTCTCGACTGTGTCCTAATGAAATTGAAACTAGATTGAGATGTAGATGATGCTTACCCTTCACTCATCTGCAGACAGCATTCCTTCATCATTGGACAGTCACTTCTCTCACACGATCCCTCACGATTATCAGCTGAAAGATTGAATGAGGAGATAAAAGAGATGCTTATCTATTCATTTTTTCAAAAAGTCTGCGTTCTGACTGGAAATGCGATGAAGAATCACCTGGAGTTGTTGTTGATGAGTGATTGCCATTGCCAGTCCCATTCTGCAACAAATATGAAATGATTATGCATGTTATTACAAAAGAGTTCACATCATTTATGAAAACATAATTTGCAGAATTTTCTATGTAACAAACCATCTCTTCAGCTTCCTTCTTCACAATTCCAGGCCTGTATTCGATCTTGATCTTCTTTTTCGCCACTTCAGCCGATTCCCTTCTTCTTTTCACTCGAGGTTCTGGAGGAGGCGAACATTCCTGAACAAAAAGAAGAGTCTTCAGAATTCTGCTATTTTAACGTTCTCATTATATTTACTACCTAAAACCCCTCATCAATTCACATTTGAAAGGCTTCCTATATGTTTTGAATGGAGTAATACCTCTGGCTCGTCCTCATTGTCCCTCGATTGTTCATACCCGTCGTCTGAGGTCTCCCGCTGTAATTTTATCATGAAAGACGTAAATGCAAAACTCCAGTAAGTTCCATAACACTGATCAACCTAGCTCACCAACCTTGATTTTTCGAACAGGATTGGAATCATTTGAATCTTCATCCATTGTTGTGGTGCCACTCCTGCAAAACATACAAGTTGCATTGAAAGAATTCTAATTACCACGGTTTTGTTGAGAGTTGAAGAGAATACGAGAATACCGTCAAGAGAAATGCAAGAGAAGGCCACATATGGTGAGGAAAGTGCACGTTTCTGGGAATGGAAAAGTGCACGCATGAGAGAAGGTCATACACGCGCACTCACTCAGCAGAGATACAAGTAATTAGAAGACAGTATCCAAAATCTTATCTCAGAGAGTGGAACAATTGAATGAGCAATGGGGGTCAATATGAACCTCTCAACTGCCATCATGTTACTGTGGCAATCGATCGCAAACTGACTAAATTATTTGCCTCTTATGATGTTTCCAGTTTTCGCCCTATCTGATATGAAGGAAAAATGAAAATGTTATACGGTTGTACCTGTTTGGTATGTTCCTGTTCCTCGATGACATTCCCTCGGTTCAACCTAAGACACACAAAAATTTGTAAAAATGTAGATAATAAAAAATTATCAATCTGATATCAAACAAGGAGGAGAATAGGAAACGTGATTTGACAGTGAACTAATGCAAATATCTTGAGACAAATATGATCGATCATGATTGCTGACGTGAGAAGGCCCTTAAAAGGAAGGGAGGGCGAATGGATAGGACTGCATTGGATAGGGAGAGGTATACAGAGAAGATTGGAACATAAGAGACATAGGGTAGATGAGAGAGAAGAGAGAATGAAAGGGACAAATAATGTGGCATAGTGAGAGATTGTAATGAGATGCAGGTGGCTTGAGAGGGATCTCATGATTAAATGCGCATTTGAGAAGAAGAAGAACAGCGGGAATGGACAATAAGAATGGCACATACACGAATGAACTCATTTCAAGGTAAATGGAAGCGCATTTTTAAACAAAGACTTAATGAGAAATGTGAGAAGAAATTATCAAAGAACCCTGGTAGAAAAAATTCAAGTTAATTGAGGGAGATTTCAAGTAAATCAGACTTGGTTAACTTGAAATTTCCCTCACTTAACTTGACATTTCCCTCACTCAATCTGACATTTTCCTCATTCTCCTTCACATACTCACTCTTCCTCAATTTATTATTTGAATTCTCCCTCACTTAACGTGAAACCTTACTCACTGATCCTTTCCTCACTTTCCCTCACTCTCCCTCACTTGCTCATTCTTCCTCAATTAACTTGAAATTTTTTCCAAGGAATTGATAGAAAAAAAACATCCTCGATAATAAAGTTGCCCGGTCGTCTAGCCCAAGCGTATAAATTACGGTAGATCTGCAAACGCAGACTACAAACTACAACTTCGCGTTGATTTTGCACGAACCTCGTTATAAACGCGTCACACGCTTTGTTAAGACTTGTATATATATTTTTTTGCTTTTAACTACCTCGGCAATGCTATGATGCGCCTGATTCCGTACATATTCACTTAAGTTATGTTCACCCCCCCCCAATTGCAGAGGCTGTTTTAATAATTCGTTATTCAGAATGGCGAGCGATGTTGGCAGCAGTGCAAAGGAACATCCGCTTCTGCCTACCGATGATTTGAGGTTGCCCTAGCTTTGCGAAACTAAGTAAAGGAAACATTCAGTAAGCTGAAGGAGGGCGAAATTTACACGGATCCGAATACAGGAAAGAGTTACCGTGTGCGGAAGTCGATGTTGCCCCACTACTCCACTACTGGACCCTTCGGAATTGGTTCATTTTACTGTTGTATCTTCTCCGTTATACCTTGTTCAATTAAAAAAATGTTTCACTAATTTTTGCATTTTACATGGCTATGGTTAAGGTGATCCCGATGATCGAACACTTCGTCGTATCGAAGCAGACGTCATCATTCCCAACAGAATGAACACCCAGATTGAAAGAGTGGAGTGCAATGCACAGTATCTCGGTGAGTCCTCTATGTTCATATGAGATTACTGTAATTCGTTACTCAGATCTGGTTCGATGTTTCCGTGAAGACGGAGCCGTGGCTGGACTCTCATCGTGCAAGCCAGTCCTCGCCCTCTTCAATGCTTGCAAGGCAGAAAAGTGAGTGGAATATTACCACGTATACTCGTATTGACTCCCCCGCAATTTGGAAATAATTGCTTAGCAAAACTAATGAAAGCGGGACTCCCCCTCACTTTTTCTGCAATTTTCTGCACTCTTCCACCAGATTTTTACGCCACTAAATCCCCCACGCCAATTTTTCGTCGGCCGAGTATACGAGATTGTCTATGCACTTATCAGTGTCTGCTGTTATCCTTATTATTTGAGTCCTCATTCAGGTTCCGTGACACTGAATATCGCGAAAAGATGACTGAAGATTACCTCAAAGTCAGTTTTACATTTTAGGCTACTTTTTATGCTGTGAATCAAGAAATAGGAGAACGATTTCAACAGAAAATTCCTGTTTGAGGAGCGATCGGAGGCTCGCAGGACGGGGATGACTGTTAAACAACGTAAATTGGAGGAGTTTCGTCAGTGGAAAGAAAAGGGCGATCCGACTGCCAAATAGGTTTGACCAATCGTTAGTTCATATGTGTATTTGCTGTAGTAGGTCGAATTTGTTGTAGTTTATAGAGTAAATGCAGAGAGTTTGATTGTTATATACGGCCCTATTTAGGCAAATATACTCGGTGCTTTCGCTGTGAGTAATTATTTGTTGAGTTTTTGTTGCCTCTTAGAGAAATGAGAAGAGAGGAAAATAAACAATTGTTTGCGTACGAAACTCGAGAGTGACACTAATGGAGGCACTTATGAAGTGGGTATTGGATGGTAGTTTAGACTGCCTGAGGGGAGTCAATTGCCTACTCTCATTTTGACTCTTTGCCACCCACAATCTATCATCATTCAAATTCATCTTTTGTATATTTTTACTTATGATTGGATTATCCCCCTGACCCCGGAATAAAGACTTTAAAGACTTGATCACTGATCTGAAAAATATTGTTAGGCAGGAAGCTGCAATTATGATATTTATCACTCGGACAATTTTTGAGCTGTAAGCAATGCGCTGATTTGCACGCAGTTACAGGCTATTGAATGAGGAAGCTGATTGAATCTAGACGGTTCTCTTCTGTTCTATTCTTGTTGACTTGTAGTGGTCCCCCTGTGGGACATGATTAGTACTGTGACCGAGTCCTCGTTAGTCCCCTCTGTACTTTCCTGCGTGAGTTTCATGTCAATTGGTGCATGTTGGGTATTCGTCAGAGTAGATTGTTTTCAGCCTCTCCTTCCATGCAATTATGGAGTAGAAGGATACACGTCGTGTTTTCATCCCCCTGATAACAGTTCCCTGTCCATTCCATCTGCTGTCCAATTGCCCCCTTTCACTGTATTCCATTCATCATACTCATTAGCATTGTACACACACAAACGTCACTTACTCAATTGCAAGATGCATTCTAATCTCTGATGGGTTATTCCTATCACGCCACCAATTCAAAATGGAAGTGTTAGGCTAAATCAAGGAAGGAGGAAGAGAACCATGATCATTCCTATAGAGAAATGTAAATAGTGTATTGTTGAGTCCCTCTTGACAATCGTCCATCCCTTCATCTCCTTGCACTGCCTTCCTTTCCCTCTCTGTCTCCTGTCAACTCCCAAGACGATTTCATCCCTCTTCTTTGTCCTTCCCATCAGACAACTCAAGTCATTCTACACACAATGAATGAATCCACAATAGAGAACGGCCTTGTCTGGAGGGTACTGTAGATGGAACTACAGTACTTTCGCACTTATCCCTTTAGGACTTCATCCATTCACTTTCATAAGTGCCAGAATGGCTACAGTGGATCCCCGTCACTCTTCCTCCAACTCTGTTACATTATTCATGAACTTAACAGTAACTTAACCTTCGCATGTCCTCAGTTGTTTGGATGTCTCAGTCCCAATCTTCTCTTCCTTTATTCGCGAGGCTTTCAGGATAATTGCAACCTCCGAGAAGTTCGAGTAGTGAGAACTTCTGCTGTTGTGCATTGTCTCTACTACTCCTTTATTAGAGACCTACAAACGAAAACTTTTCCAATACCAAAATATTCTAAGGGTGTCGCATGTCTTTTGGTGCATTCGTCATGTCTCTACACTCAGCAGTACGGTTGTCTCTGCGATTAATAGACAACCACACCGCTGAGAGTAGAGTCATGACCAATGTACTAAAAAGATTCGCATGTAACACCCTACGTATTATCTTTCTCAACTTCATTCCGAGCGGTTTTCTCTAACTGGACACAGACAACAGCTCAGGATGAAGTACATATAGAGAATGCTCTTTGGTATTTGAACGTTTTTCGTTAGAAGGTCCCTAATATTCCCTGGAGTCCTCCATTAACTCATAATGGATGTGTGCTATGTCGTGTCCATTTCATCATTAAGAGACTGTCCATTCTCCACTTTCCACTCTTCTTCTCTTCTTGACTTCTTCATCTTTTCGTTGATTCTCACGCATTTTCTGTCTTCATCACTCCATTCCTTCTTCTTCTTCCACTTCTTTCCATACAAGGGTTCTAAATCGGCAAATTTGTCGTCATTTTTCTCCACAGAGCGGTTGTCTATCAGGCTGTGAGAGAGCCGCGCTCCAGAGAAGAATGACGACAAATTTACCGATTTAGACCCCCTTATTTCCTTCGTCTTTCATCCTAATGACACAATAACTTATACTGTTCACAGTCCATTCGTCACTGGATCCTCTATTCCCTTGAGTTTCTTCACCAGGCAATGTATTACGGATTACGGATTTATAACCTCCCTAATCTCGTCGCATCGGTCGTCTCTCATTTCGACGGACGACCGCTCGGGAGAGATTCGGGAGGTGAGAAATTGCATAAAGCGTTCCCTACTCTTCTCTTTCCGCCCTCTTTACAAACCATGAATATCCCAGTGGATCAAAGTGGTTCTATCCTTTTCATGAATGAATTCTCGTGGTTGCACGACGACACTCAAAACAAGCCTCAGGAGCTTTGAATTTGAGTTGATTACTTGGACGTCGAGAGAGACTTTGTGTGTGTACGACAAGTGCTAACGAGAGGTGAATACTCAATGAGAATATATTATGCACTGTGGTCTATACATGAAAAACAATGTACTCGTAGGCATAATCAAGGTGACTTCGTCAGTCGACCCACTACTCTCTTCACTCTTCACGCGTCATATAGGCTTTCTAAATCTGTAGTAAAGAGCATTTCTCATTCGTCCAATTCAGAGCTGTTGTCTATCGAACATAAATAGAGACAACATCTCCGAGAAAAGTAGACGGATAGCAAATGCGCGGTACTACCGAGTTTTTTTTAGATTTAGAAACCTTTGAGTCATCTTTTGCCATAGAACGTCTTCAATGAAAGATCTCAATAGGAAATGTGATTGAGGTCGTTAGTCCCAAATGACTTCAACCCTTCCTTCCCCTTTTATCCTCTTCCCTGGCCATCGCTAACCTCATTGGATGGCATCAGATTCCCCTCTTGTCGTCCCTTCTTCTCTTCTCTATTCCCTTCTCTCCCACTGAACTCCGCCCTAATTGTATCAGCTAAAGATGTTTCTTGCTTTTGTGTTCACAACAAATTGACTAAAGTTTCTAAAATCGGTAGTAAAGTGCATTTCTAATTTTTCTGATCCTCTAGGAGCGTTTGTTTATCGCACATAGAGACAACGGCTCCGAGTGGATCAGATGAATGAAAAAAGCACTTTACTATTGCGTTAGAAACCTTAGAATGGCCATAACTGTAGGTTCAAATTGGTTGTTGACTGTGAAATGTGAACCGAGTCGAGGTCCTTCTCTTCTTTCCCTCAAAAAGTCAGTCGTCCATGAATACCCCCTTCTTTCTTCATCCTTCAATGCACATTGACACCTCTCTCACTCTGTCATTCTGACCTTCCTCCGGTTGAAAGACAGATCAGCCATAGACATTTACGCCACAATAGCGCAAGTGTCAATTCCTCCTTCATTATTAGGAAACCTCAGTCCACTTCATCATTACGGCACTAATGTCCGCTCTTGCCTTCCACCTCCTTCCCCTAGTCTCCACACGCGCAACAAAATACTACCAATTCCCTCATTTAGTTTGAAATTTCCACGTATTGACAGTTAAGACTACCAATATTATCTGCCACATATGGCAGTTTCAAAATGACGTATGGGGATTGGCAGTTTGAAGCTGCCAATATGGGCAGTTCATTTTCTGTGTGCAGTCTTCATCATTCACTTCTCTGCACTCAATAGCTGCACATTCAAACTCCACGCGAAGATTTATTCGTCCCCAAGGCGTTGATTACCTCAATCTGACTTCTCCACACAGAATCCCTCTCTTTCCGTCAAGAAGGCAGTTCAGAGACTGTATTCACATTGTTGTTTCTTTCTGTTCTTTATGTATAATCTCTGCACACAGAAAAATAACTGTCGTTTTATGCAATTTAAAATGTGGATTTGCCTCATCCAAACTTTCACATTCGACAGTTCGAAATGTAGGATACTATCTTATAGATAGAACAGTTTCCAACAGCGGGAGGCGAAGTCGCCGTATAACCTTTAGCAAACGACAATTATTATTGTGTATGTCAGTACCTCACTTCCTTCTTCTTGTCATTCTGTCTGCATACCGTTCTTCCTCTTGTCTCCGTCACAAAACTGCATATATCTATCTTCTTGGTCGTATTCGTTCAGAGAAAGAAGAATGGTGTCTACACACAGCAATTGACTTCTCACCAAAACAACTCCATTTGTCTCTTTCGTCGTCGTTTGTCTCAGACCCATCCTCACTTCTGTAGACGTTGTCTTCGAGATAATACCATTGTCTCCCGTTCCTCGTGTTCTCATACAAGGTAAAGATCTACTCCTATCAGCGCATGCGCTGAGGAGGGGAATCTGCTGAGGCAGTTACTAGCAGGGGGATTCGAGACCGGTGCTCCCAAGTCATTTTCTTCGGTTCTATGCCTTCCGTGGCAAGCCACTACCAATTCCCGACCCCGGAGGAATGGCGCGTTGGTGGGGTGGTGGAGGCAGGGATCGAACCCGGGATATTCTCATATTCAGTTCTAAATGATCTCACAGTGCAATTTGTTCCTCTTTCCCCGTGACTTCTTGACTCTTATTTTCCTTTAATTCGTGAGTAGTATAATTAGGGTGTCCCCCGTACTCTTTTCTGTGTACATGTACCCTCTCTCACATCATGTTCTCTCTTGTATTTCGCGATAATTGCAAGGAAAAGGTTCATCTAGTAAATATAGATACGCAATGCATACCTATACTCACAGTCTGATGCAGCAGGAGATCGCAACGCCTCAGTACATTGAACCTCCCCAGCTAAAATCGCTCGCAAAGTGATGTGGTCCCGCGCGGAAATAGTGATGAGTCAAGTGGATACGGTATTTTGCCTATTCCTAATGCGTTGAGGAGCCTGTCTCGTCTTGAAACCGCCTTAGCCTACATGGTTGATTCTTGAGGTCTTGCAGAGATTAGGGGGTTCAAATCCACTCTACGGCCCTCTGTGGCCCCCTACTAATGGATGGATCACACACAAATAATAACTGCCAAATCCGCTCCTAAAACTGCCTATATTGGCAGTTTTTGGAGCTGTTTTGGCAGTTATTTTTTGTGTGCATCACACATTTAATAAGATGAATTCCTTATGCATTTGTGTGCATTACTCACTGCACGTTCTCTCCCACTCAACTCTTGATCTGCCATTCTAATTCTGGACGATAACGCGCATTTCCGTTGAATGATGGAGGAGGAAGTTATTCGATTCCCTCGATGTTTCTCATTGCGGGAACTTGCAAGGGATTCCCACAGTGCATATATTCTGTCAACTGACAATCTCTCTTCATACCCCACCTATAATCATCCCTTCTAGGGTTTCTAAAACGGCAGTAAAGTGCATTTCTCATTCCTCTGATCCACTCGGAGCGGTTGTCTATCGAACGCAGAGACAACTTCTCCGCTGAACTTAGACGTATGAGAAATGTACTTTGATACCGTTTTATAAACCCTAATCGCTTCTCTCCCTTCTGATCTTATATTTGCAATTGAATTGTCGTCTGCCTCCTAGAAAAGATCGACGAACAAAGGACGACTTGAGTGTAGGAATGGAAGATGAAAGGGAAATAGTCAATTGGATTGTATCCCTTCTGCTATTCTCAGTCCGTCCAATCAACTCACTCATGCACATTCCACCTCGCAAAGTTTGTGTATGAACCTCCTCTCAACATGAAGACGTCATCTTACATGGGGGCCGATCTCTCTGATCAAGCCAATCACTTTCCTTCCTTCTTCTTCTTTTCTTGTTTGCTACTCTTGAATGAGAGGTTGCATTAGTCTTTCCTCTGAATGGATAATCATCCTCCTGAGGGGAAAGAACGAAGAGAATCTATGTGTGTCTCCTGATTATGATGCCATGGCCACTGCATTATGTAAATGAGTGAGACTGCAGAATACTCTCATGTGACCAAGGGGGAAGCCTTGCAAGACACCAACATGGCAACTCTTTCCTTCATTCGATGTTTACATTCATCGTTAGAATATATGCGCTCAAAAACTTAAAATCTTCTAAACAGGATTTCAATGAATTCGTCGTGTAAATTTCACATGTTCGTTCGAATCCAAATCTTTTCACATAATGGCTATTAGCCAACTTGTGGTCGCATTGGATCACACCCAACTTGTGAAATGTACATTACGAATTGGTTGAAATCATGTTTTGAAGATTTTTTAAAGTTTTTGAGCGCATATATGATGGGCGAAGGACTGTATCCCCCTTTGAGTCCCTTCATTGTCCATCCCCCCCCAGTCTTCTTCTTCTTCCATAGGACTCCATTGTACTCCCCCCACTTCGCCTTTTCCATTCTATCCTTCTTCCATTCTCCTTCACCTGTCACATGTCCATGTCCTCACTCCAAGACACCAACCATTTCGGTCTTTATCTTATTTCAACTGTACTGCAACTAATCGCATAGTTCTTTGGATCATTCTCCTCACTATTACATTGTTTTCAACATTGTATCCATGACTGTGGGAAACCCAGTCATTGTACACAATGATTCGTGTGGGTCGATCATTTGTATCAGCCACAATCCACCAGTGGTTCTAAATCGGTAAATTTATCGTCATTCTTCCCCGCCGCGAGAATGTCTCACTCCACGAAAGACAACCGTGCTGTGGAGAAGAATTTACCGATTTTGAACCGCTACAATTCACGTGCTTTTTTCTTCTTTTCTGTTTACCATCCCATTCTGATCTCACACATTTCCTTAATCGTCACACACATTATTCCCCCATTCATTCTAACTTAAACACACACTGGGAACCAAAACAACTTTTGCCTCCTCCAACTTTGTATTCAATTAGCCGCGACTTCGCTCCATAATAAGCCGGGTTTCCTTTTCGATTCACAATTTCCTGAACAGGAAAGGAAGTGTTCTTCTCACTCTTCAGTGAATTGGTCCTTTCCATTATTTATGAGTCGACACCCACCTCTGGGAGTCCTTTCTTTCAACATTATGCAACGACATCCAGTGGGGACATACACTCCTTTCCAATCTCTTTTGATTCCGTGGACCTCAGACGTGTTTCATCTTTCTCAATTCATGATTGTCTTATACTCACCAGGCTTTCAAAAACGGTAGCAAGGTGTACCTGACAAATTTGTTTTATTACTATTTGTCATTGGTCTATTCTCTGAGGAGCTGTGAGTGGAGACAACAGCTCCCCGAAGACTTGACCAATGACAAAGGCACTTTACTATCACTTTAGAAGGCTAATTCTCGCAATCATCCAGGTGGGATATTCTGAGAATTGGTGGGAATGTGTGTCTATTCCTGTCCATACGATCAGTACAAACTCGATTGAAGGTGTGGCCAGTCTTCTTCTTCTTCAATCTCATTCTCACTCCTCATTTCTCTTGTTTTCGTTGCGTGACTGCAAAGGAACGACAGTAAGACTCAGTTGTTGTTCCTCTATCATCATTCTCTATGTATGGTCACTTCACGCCAAGTTCATTCCATTCATACAATCACAGTCTTTCATTCTGGCGTGCACCCCCAAGAGCATTGGGACGATATGCAAATGACCACATTAGGGGGTATCCAAATGCTATTTGGTACCCCCAATATTCTTGTTTTTGAAGCCCTGCCTTCTGTACCTCCTGATGAGTCTTCACAATGTTTCATCTCTACTACAAACACATCCATTTGCTGAAAGAGTGTGTAATTAGTGAAGGGAGAGTCCTTCCTTAGAATTGTGGACCATGTTCCCTTCCTTTCAATGCCAGATTCACTTTGGGAGAGTTGCCCCCATCGTCCACTTCTTCTGTAGTCATCACGTCTCCTTCCCACCTCCATCTATTCTACCATCAGTCTCAGACAATCCACTCGTGCGCTCTCATTGACTCAGTCCAAATACCCTCTCTTTGTTTCAATCAGTCCATTCTTGGTGCCACTATCCAATTCAGTCCTAATAGTCCATTCTATGGCCGGCAGTTTGACTACTTTATGGGTTATGTTTCACGGATTATATATATTTCCTGATATACCCTCTGTGAAACGTAACCATAAAGTAGTCAATCTGTTCATTGCCAATGTTCAATGAGTTCTGTGTAATGTAGACCACTTTCAGCTGTTCGTCCCATTGCCTCCGATGATTTCTTGCGACCAAATTGCCCATGGGATAATTCATTTACACGTTGTTATGGTCCCTCTTCATTAGCATGCCACGGTTTGCATAAATACTTCCTTATTTCCTTCCCACTCAGTTCACAAAGGTCTCTTCCTCCTCCCTGCACTAGGTGGTTCTAAATCGGTAAATGCATCGTCATCCTTCTCCTGAGCGCTGGTATCTCACACACTGCTAGATAACAGCTCGACGGAGAAGAATGACGACAAATTGGCTGATTTTGAACCCAACGCCTGCACTTGCTATATCATTTTGATGCCAGTATGACTGTGTAAATTGGTTGTTTGTCCGTATAGGTACTAACAACAGACATCCTCTCCACTCTCATTTCCCTTTTTCGGTCCCCACATCATCATCCATATTCTCCTTCAGATTCATTTTCAGCAGTACAATTCCATCCATAGAACGATTCTGCACATATTGGTCATTTTGATGAGTCCTTTGCACTTCTCATGAGTACATTTCGTGTCCATCTTTTCCGAGTACGCGTATTCTGATCAAGTACGAAATTACCACTATCTTCAGGGAAACCATGGTCATCGTCGCAATGATAAATGGCCGGAAGTTCGGAGATCCGTGAGTGTACTTTTATTGATTGAAAAGGACAATAGTATGGCTTCTAAATCGGTAGTAAAGAGCATTTCTCATTCGTATAATCTTGACGAAGATGTTCCCTCTACGTTCGATAGACCACAGCCCCGCTGATATTAGACGAATGAGAGATGCACCTTTTACCGATTTAGAATCCCTGGAGCAGAGTATCAAGTTCCATGCATGAATAAGGCTCAATCAAGACACGAACTAAACATGCGTTCTGTGAAACCTATTTGAAAAAAAGTCTAGCTTCTCTCTTGTCTCTTGGACGGGGGGGGCGGCGGCCGGCCTGCGGCGGGTGGGGAGGAGGGGGGGGGGGATGGGT
>JACMIF010002621.1:0-17263 GCA_014805445.1 Diplogasteroides magnus | reverse complement strand
GATCAAAGTGGCATACAACACTGTCAACACCCCACATCGGGTAGAGCAAGAAAAACTAGGTCTTAGAGTTACGCTTGCTAAGAGCGTCAAGTTTCGCTGGAACAAGCCAGATCTACTCCCAAAATTGGGGTGATCAGACAACTTTGCCCTCAATTTTCTAAAAAAACTCATTTTAAAATTTTTTCTTAAAAATATATGTTACGTAGAATTGCTTCGGCTTTCATATTTTGTGCAAAATATGTTGGACAATATTTTTTAAATTGATGAAAGTGCAGATATTTCGAGTCCGACCGTCATTATCTCAGTTGCCGTTAGAGATACGGACATGCACCCCGGACTATAAAATGATCAGCAGAAAATTTGCTGCTGAATGAGCTTTTTCCGAACCCTCTAGGATGAGATTGAAGCGAGTTATCATCGATCAATGATTATGACGAAATACGCCTGTAAAACGATTGCGAAATTTTTTCAGACCGAATCGAGACATGACGTTCATTGGGGTGCTCATACCTAATTCCACGAAAAAAATCAGAACTTAATTCGAAAGTTTTCCACCCGGTTCCGAAAAGGTTGATTTTAGCTTGAGATGAAAAATTAATGCGTCTTAATGATTAGGGGATTATTATATTACTATGGTTATGAATGATAGGATTAGGGGATGAATAGGGCTACAGACTTAAATTGGTAAATTTGTCGTCATTCTTTTCCCCAGCGCGGTCTATCAGGGCGTGAGGCTGCAGTGCTGCCGAGAAGAATGACGACAAATTTACCGATTTATTCTTAGAGCCCTCAATGACGTGTTTCGTGGCAACGTCAACGCTTTATGATTCTATATGAATCATCATTCTCGACGTCCCAGTCTCCATTCCGAACATTGATCAAGACGTGGTTTTCGGGAGTGCATACAACCATTTCAACAACACGCCCTTGCATAGAGTATATAAAATAGAATTCGTCGTCTTTGGCGTCAGCTATTGACTCATTTCCGCGCCCTTGACAAAACACTCGAAAGTCGGCGTCTTTTACGTGGATGTCTATGTATTCAACGCTGCTTTCCGACAACAGAAGCTGCAAAAACACAGTCAAAATTTTTAATTTGATCTATTAATTTTTTATACTTTTAATACCTGCTGCCATAAATTTCATTACTAATATAAAAACTGCACCTGCACAATATCACGAATTCCCTTTGAAATAACGCTGGTGGCCGTCCTCAATACTCCGATATTCTTCATACCTTCAGTTAGCGCCAGCATCTTCAGATACTCATCCGTGCACGAAATATCCGAGCGGACGCGGAAATTGTCTGCAAGCTGGCTTTCATTGGGCATTATTTGGAAATAGCATAATTCACAAATAGATACTTTTAAAAATAAGTCAGTAAATAAAACATTACATTGTCCGTCGAGATTTTCGCTGATCTCCGTCATCATGGTACCTTTCGTCCTTGGTATAGAAAAACAACTATACGTTGTGTATTTCCTGAAATATAGTACGCTTTTTTTTGAAAACGGTCACCCGAAGTCACGGAGCTCAGGATATTTTGAGCATGTTAATTAAAATGTCATTCCACTGCCGATTTTCTGTTTTAAGTTATTTTGTTTACCTGTTGGTGATTGTAGTGTTGACATAGATGAACGAAGCTCGCTCCAAAATATACGAGATCGACTGCAACAACTCAGCCGGCGGCTTTTCCGCGACTCCAACAACCTTCGCTATAACTTCCGGAGTACTACCAACGAGGAGGTCATAACAAACGTTCAACGGCTGCCCAAGACAATCACTATATGAAAAAAGACGATTGCTTTGAAATGTATTGTCATGGGACCAGTTAACTAGCACAGATATATTCTATTACTATCAACGTTATTGAACTTTTTCTCGATTTTCCATAAGAACTGTTACATTATATTTTTCCTTTCATTTTCTAGTTGGACTCGTGAATAGCCACTCAGATAATTGTAAATATCTTGCGTCCGACTGAAATGGGAGAGTAACGATTATGGTGTCGCTATCGGAACCAAAGTGTAAATTTTCTGCCTCTTCGCATATAAGGTTCATTCTCTCTCGCTCATCACAGACAACTGTTGTGAATGAGTGAACAGACAACAATGGAGTATTATTGGGTGTTAAACTGTTCCGAAGGCGGCCAATGCCGCTCTGGAACAGTCTCAAAAATGTGCCTACAGACGTGGAAACAGATTGATAGAACTCCCCTAACGTTCACCTAAGCAGTACCACAAACTATTTCTTACGCTGCCGCTGGGCACTGATGCCGGTTCGCAGGGGTCAAGGTAGTACCCATTTCAGAATTCAAAAGTACGCTCTCTCACTTCGGCCACCCGTATCTCTGCCTCCCCCCAATGCATGGAAATACGCTTCACGCGATTGATATAGGTACTGCTATCTTTCACAAGTTGGCATTGGGAGGTATCTTTCTTGGCCCGCTTACCCATACAATACTTTGGTTCCGATAGCGACATCCTAGTAATGATTATGAGAAATGGTTGATTTTAGAACAGAACAGCTAACCGTCGTCAGATCGAATGCAGTCTCTTTCGCGAAATTCCAGGGTTTTAGTGTCGTATCTCCAGAAGAATGTGATGCTGTAGTGCATTTCAGGAAGCGAAATGACGCGAATTTCAAGACGAACTCTTCTGCTGTCAACGATGTCCCTGAATATGCGAATGATACATTTAGTATTGATTTTTGGTCATTGAACAGTCAGATTTGACTCATTTTCTATCAAATTCGATATATTGAAATGTTTTTCACCGAAGATTGGGGTGCGTAGATCGAAGAGAATTCAAGTCCCTAGTGCCTAGTGGCTTGAGAACCATCTCCGCAAGCTCGGTTGGCAGCACGGTCAGCATGTCTTCTAAATTCTTTTATGAAAAAAACTGGCGTTCGTATTATGTGGATTCAGAGAAAAATATGAAATAAATTGCTGACATAGAAGTGTAAGACAAAATTCAAGTAAGAAAACTACGAGTTCACAGGATAATAAGTAGGCTTTTAAAAACAAACGTGTAAACCAAATATTTGACCGTTGTTAAGGCTTCAAGATATTTGGTGCTGAAATGTTTGGTTTCTGCACTGTTTGGTTCAAACTTTTGGTCGTGAGCGAGAAAGTTCAAACGGTTTGATTTTCACAAAACGTTTGACCGGAACCAACCGTTTGGTTTTGATTTGCAAGTACTTCCTTCTCATTTCATTCTCATATTTTGCATCAGACCGGTCAGGAATGAATTAGATGGGCAAATGAAGACGTACCCATCTCATTCATTCCTGACCGGTTTGATGCAAAATATGAGAAAGAAATGAGCGAGAATCGCTCATCATGAAAGAAGTACATGCAAATAAATACCAAACGTTTAGTTACAGTCAATCGTTTGGTGAAAATCAAACCGTTTGCACTTCTCGCTCACAACCAAACGTTTGAACCAAACAGTACAGAAACCAAACATCTCTGTTGAAAAATGAGGCCAAATGTTTGGACACCAAAACCGTTTGGTTTTCAAACCCTAATAATCAGAAAGCGGATTGAATATGAAATATGAAAAATTTATCTGATACATTTTCATTCGCTTAAAGAAGCCATAAAAGGGGGAATGAAGAAGATATAGGAAACAAAAAAATCATCGTTCATTTGTACGAGAGCCAATGTGCAATAGGGACGCGGCTCTTATATGCATACGTGTCTTCACTCGAGAAAAGAGAAGGGAAGAGAGAATCAATAGATTGAACACGTGTATCAAATAGTGGAGAATGCACAACAACGCATGTGATTTATCTCAACGAACGAAGTGACTTATCTTATGTTAAAGAAGAAGAGTACTCTATTATTCGAATCTTGCAAGAACGCTGAAGTTTAGCGCCAAAACATTACTGTAGATTCCCTGTGGCAATGCTCAACCTTTATAATTCTCTCTACAGAGCGAAATACACCTCACACACACAAATCCGTGACATAAGGAATATTAGAAAGCACACTATACAGATTAAATTTGTGGATATGGGTAACTCGTTTATTCTTCTTATTGGAAATCGGCTGATTTTCGGAATTCCGTAATTATTTCGAATGTGGGAACGAGAACCCTTGTCACCCATACGAACAGACGTGCCTCTATGCTTTGAAACAGGAATGACGAATGTATAATAAAAAAGTTTATCAATATATGGAAAAATTCGGGCTGTCCACAAGCGAATGAACAGCAATTAATGATTGCGGGATATATAAAAAAGCAATACTGAACTCCAAAACGTTATTTTAGTGCACGGAGACACGCGCTTCGCGTCTGAAGAAGTGATTGAACTCATTCACGTGAAAACAAGAATACCCATTGCGTTGACTGGTGAAAGAGATCAAATCCGCAGTAGTGGCAGTTCCTGCATTAGCCAGTCTGAAAAGAACAGTTGGGTGAAGGAGAACAGCGCCATGGTCATTCGCGCCATAATGATGCAAAATGCACTTGACGGTCGATTTCACCATTATGGCGCAAATTTCCTTGATCTTGTTGTCATTCATCCGAAACACAAACAAATCGTTTGAAGCTTCATCACTTCGTGTAAACGAGTAATACAGCCACTATTGCCGACAGTATTAGACAGAGAGACAGTATACATAGCCAGGGTCTTAGATGCCATGGAGAAGGTGGGTTTCTGACTGAAAGATCGCAACAATTAGAATGTTATCTTCCAACGTTTCTCTGAACGAACAGAGGCAGTTTGAAAGATTGCATAATATTGTAAATCTTTAAAAAAATCCGCCAAAAGATATTGGAATACAGATAAATCAGGAAGTGAATGAAGAAAATTCCGAACCTGCAGTTACATATCCAGAGAACCCATCATATCGCACCAGCTTATTGCTTATAAATAACGCTGTGAGATATCTTCCACTTGAAGATATTGGTGAAGTAATTTCTTCACCAGTGAACCTGAATGATATCATTTACCCTACCAGTTATTTGATCAAACGTTTCCAATTTCGTTCCTTCGGTCGAAGATGATCCCTCGAAAACCACAACTCTATCATCATCGGGCTGGAGGGATATTTCTCCTAGCTGAAAATATGGGTTTCCAAAGTGGCCATTATGCACCCAATTTTTCTTCGAAAATTGTTTTTACCTTCATTTTAACGTGGTATCCTGAGGGTGCTTGGAAGACAGTCTCACAGAGGGAGTCATCGCAGTAGTACTTCGGCCATCGAGGGGAAGTATATGTTACTGTAATAAATTATTGCATTTATTTTTAATATTCTAAGATCAAAGTACGAAATGTACTCATTTGGAAATAGAGCTGTATCACTCTACTACATAGTTCAACAGTTTGGAACATGGGTAAGAAAAAATGTAAACCGAAAGAAAATAACCTGTTTCATTCTCAGCCAAAACGACCGTCGAGTTTGTGCATTTGCAGAATATGCTCATGAATTCTAAAATAACGGGGAGGGTTCTGCATTCAATTCGAGAAGAAAATGTGTGATATGATAGTTATTTTATTTATTGTTAAATAGTTTAAGAGTCCTACCATCGTCATCTCTCTCCTCGCGTAAGACGAAGGTGAGATTAAACCATGTGTCTTGGCGGATTATACTTCTGAAGTTGTTTTATTAATCGAACGTATTTTTCTAACAAAAAACCCTAGTACCAAAATTTTGTAGCCTAAAGGCATATCAAGGAGAAGTTTGAAGTCTGAAGGGTTTGTAATGTTTTTGCATTGTAACGGAGCCCCATAGCTATCATACGAGCTTACTTAGGTCGTCCAGGAAATTTTTTGATTAGGCACCTTGCGGTTCCTACGTTTACGAACCTCGCACGGCGATACCAAAGGACCATTTCACCGTTTCTTCGATACGCATCGTGGAAGTTCCAATCGAAGATGTGTTTACTGAATTAGGAACAACATCGACACATTTACAGATAAAGGAATAATATGAATTGATGTTACGGTAAATCGACTCCTTTCTGGAAAATCTTGACAAATTCAAGCGTTTCTTCTTCAGGATCTGTTACGTTTATGTCGTAGTTTCTCATCCTGAATTGTGAAATTATTTAGTGGAAAAGCGTTAACAACAGGAAAACAACAGGGGTTCAAAAACGGTAAATTTGTCGTCATTCTTCTCCTCCGTGCGGTCGTCTATCATGGAGTGAGACAACCGCGCTCCGGAGAAGAATGACGACAAATTTACCGTTTTTGAACCCCTAGTATTGATATCAGTAATTCTAAAAATATGGTTTCAGTATTTCGTACAGCATTAATGCAAGCAATAATTCGCTCTTATCATACGAGAGAAACGTAAGTGATGAAAAAGAATAGGCCAGCCCATAAGGAAGAAAATTAAGTTCGATGGACGAACGACAGCAACACCATTGACATTTGATCAATACTGGTGAAGTGGACACTGGAGCTGCGAAATAATGACGCATTTGTAGAAAATTTAATGAATTAAATCCTTGAAATGTTATGAAAAATGAAATTTAAAATGAAAAACACACTTCCAGCAGCCAGCAGGAATGGAGTAAAAGTCCGTGTTCTGCACATCCTTCTCGAGACCTGCAGGGACTATGTTTCACGTTGTGTACAAACGTCATGTGATTCAGCAACGAACGACACGATGATCACGCCAGTCACGAAATAAAATGTACCACTATTCTATTTTCATATTTCTCGGATGATTGGAACAAATAGGTTTCACACTGAGTGTGAAGAGTGAACAATTCAGCAAAAAACAATTTCAGTGCATCAAACGATTTTAAAAGAAATCACATGAACTATGCATCTGTGCCAAAATCGTGTTTCTAGACGCAGTCACTCGACACTCAAAGGAGTGTGAGCGGGGTATGTTTCACGTTGTGTACAAAAATGAAGAATTCTGCAATCAGCGCTGTGTCCCAGTGGTCGATCACGAAGTAAAATAAACCGCTATTATCCTAACAGTACGGACATCCTTCTCGTGATGATATAACACAGATCTTCTGAGAGAGTCAAACAACCTTTGAGTTTATTTTTGGGAATATCTTAGGAGGCAAAATGACGGACGTACAAGTCGTGTGTGTAGATGTTTCGCGACTTGAACGAGGGATAAGAAATGCAAACAACCTAGAACTGTGACGTATGCGAAGAATAATAAAGAAAACCATGTGTCGTCAGGCTGTTGGTCAAATTTCTCTGATCTCTCTTATAAAGTCGTGCTCTCTCACGACTCTCTAAACGGCTTCAGACCGACGGTTTAATCATGCATGATAAACTGGCTGAGGCTGTAGAAGATTCCCAGTTCATGATGCGCCATTTCAGTTAAATTGGCCTGAAAGGATTACAGGATTCTTATTGAAGAGATTGCAGTATACCGAACTATTTCTCGCATTAATTTCCTCTCAAGTCCCAATGTTCTCATCTTTTTTATGTAGATACCGTAACCCGAGAGGTGGGATAACCTGCTAAACATCCAACTGACTCAATCAAACGTTGTCTGTCACTGATCGTCGGCGTATTTGGCGCTTTCCATGTTTCAAAGCGAAGATAGTTGAAAAAATAAAAGTGATGTTCTTGGTTCATATAGCAACTTTTCTAATGGAAAGTTATATCCGTGGGATGAGTTTAATTGTCCAACAAGGGAGGCTTAAAAAATAACTCCATGAGATAATGAATGTAAGACAAGCGCGTCATAGACATTTGGGCCATAATGGAGAAATTGATAATTGTATATAGTGTCAATGAAACATAACTGATTTCATTTACTATCTACAAAAACATGTACCAACAAGTTTTTAGCAACGATATTACGCGCTTCCGTTAAACGTCCAGCGCAGTTTAATTAATCGATCGCTGTAATGACGTTCTGGGTTTACAAAACCAAGTCCAACTTTCAAAAACTATTATCGCATTTACATTGGTTAGATTACGCCATGTTCATTCTTCGCCTATACGGACATCATTTGCATGCCCAGATATGTTTCACCAAGTGAATCGATGATCTAGAAGCTGTTACGGAAAATTTGTAATCAAACTCACAATTTTTGGACCTCTTCGGAGACAAAAGGAAGGACACACGAGCAGTGTGTGTAGATGATGCAGGTCACGAATGAACAGACGCATTATTTCAATCTAAAAGAACATTGTAGTGATGACGAAAACGGAAAACCACGGGCAGTCAGGCTGCTGGTCAAAGTTCTCTGCTCTCTCTTATAAGCTCTCTCACTACTCTCTAGTCGGTAACAAACCGACGGTCTGATCTTGCATGCAGAATTGTCTGAGAGTGAGATCGCCGAAGATTGCGTATCCTAGATGAGCCGACATAGCCGAAGACGACAGTACCTTATACAGACAGTAATCCTGTTGAGGAGATTACTGTAGTCCGAACTTTTCTCGATTTAATATGTAATCAAGAGTTCCCAATCTTCGTATCTGGCTGAAAGTACCGTAATCCCGAGAGTCCGGAAAACAGGTAAAACAACCAACGGATCAGATCAGATCTAACTCCCAGTCATCGTTTGTCACTTTGTTTGTAACGATTTTGAGCTATGCGATCGGGTCGAATGCATTTATTGACTCGTCTGTTATTGCAATGAATACAATCTTTCGCTGAGGAGTTTCTTGTGTCCTGAGACTACTCACTGGGTCTCACAAAATTATCATTCTCCGGCCATGGTACGGTCGCATTCTATTTCAACAGATACCCCTCTGTTTGGATTACTGTGTGATGAAAACAGGAAATATAATAGATTCCTTTATCGCATCAAATAATATGATACAATGTGTTGAGAAAGAATCAAAAGGATGCTTCCATGTTGCTCTCTCAGTCTTTTATATGGACATTTTCTTCTCACGCTGTAATCAGTGTAGAAATTGGATGATTATGAATGACGTTTAGGCGTTGCAAATTAATAATGTGATGTTTCATTTAATCATGGAAATATTATTACATTTGATAATTACAGGCCGGGACGGACACTCCTAAGAAAAAAAATGGGAAGACATGAGGAAATTGTGTACCAATGACGTACAGAGTCCTTTTAAGAGATAAAAGTCATGTGCCTTACTCAAAAAAGGAACACTGTGGTTCATCGATAAGAATATATTGCCAAGTATATCAGAAGAAGATAACATAGAAAATAGGAAGGGGTGTGTCCGAACACGTGAAAAATTGTGATATTGTGAAGTGAAGGATTTTATTGGACTATTGAAAATAAAATAACTGAGAAAAATAATGGATCTAGACAGTAGACATTTTAGAAATTATTTATTATTTCTATGTTGAGTTTTACGGAAGCGGACGTTAGTATTACGACGATTAGTACGAGGTGATCTGCAAGTTGAAGAGGAAGAACTCAAACTGGTACTGCGATTTCTAATACGATGTCGTGATATACGAGATGTAGTATATCGGACAGGTGAAATAGTTGTACGGGAATAAGACATATGAGGTGTAGGAGAGCGTCGCGGAGATCTACGTGAATGGACATATGAAGGAGGATATTCATCGCTAGAGGAAGAGACATTATCATAAAAATTGGTGTAGTGATTATGAAGAGAATTCCTATCCCGAAAGTGGTGAGTGGTTCCACGAGACGTTGAAGTACTTTTCTTCGAGGCGCCGTCACTCTCGCCGTTGTTAGTCTATTCCCGCGTCCAAACTTCGATGCAATCACAAAAACTGATAAGAAACGTCCCCAATCACCGCTCCAGAGTTCCAGCGACGCCTGATGGATCTGTAAATGGAGAAACTTCGAAAGTTCAATCAATTTGGGCACAATTAGGGTTTCTAAACCAGTAATTTTTGCGATTAAGTTCATTTCTCATTCATCTAATCTCCGTGGCACAGTTATCGCTCATATGATGTGCAACCTCGAAGAGGACATTAGATGAATGAGAACTGCACTTCCTCGCATAAAGTTACGGGATTAAAACCCCTAGGAACAATGTCGATTATGTGCCAACGTCTCACCTTGGTGTATTAGGCACTTCTCCGTGATTTTAGATGACACGCAGTCTTCTTCAATGGATAGAAAGAAGCCCTGATCCTGAAAAAGATTTGTTCTCGTCGTTCAGAAGACTGCAGTTTGAAATATGTTGAAATAATAAGAATAAGACTAAAATGTTGTACTTTGGTTCCAAATGCAAGACCCTTTATATCATTCAAAATACCTGTACAGACAGTGTCCGGTTTGTCCATAGTACATGGTTTCGCATGGAATTGCTGGGGTTGCGGGATGGATGGTGACGCCTTGACAAAACACTATACATAAGTGCTTGTCAATACATAGTAGTATTGGCAGTTACCATGCGAGATTGGATGTGTTTCACTGAAACTACATTGCTTTGTTATATAGAATCCGTGAAACATTACTGATATCGCTTGCAAACTGCCGATCATAATACAAAAAGCTTACCTATTCTAGATCTTCGATGTCAGCTGCAGTGAAGGCTACAAACTGTTGCGAGTTCTTTTTTATTCTTTTGCATTTCGAAATTTTTCGAAACCCAGTTGGCATTTTGATAATTCGTTTTCCTTGTGTAAAATAGACACACTATCGGCTGAGGTGATATAGGCACCTGAAAATGAGCAAGGAAAGCCGGTAAAGCACAGAAAATTGAAAGAGGAAAAGTGTATGGAAGGAGGAAGAAATTGAGAATGAAGGGGCAGGGAGAAGAAAATGTTATGGTGATTCATGGCAGTGATTTGTATCGGGCAATGTCGACGATAAAGGCGCAAAATGAAGGGAAGGGAAAGTGGCATTTCAAAGCAATTTACAGAGACGAGATGGAACTGAATAACAGTATGCAGTAAACGGAAACGTGTTCGCGTAATGGTGCAGTGGTCTGGACGCCGCATATCACTCTGATTATTTAACCCAGGCCCAATCCCCATCGCTGCTCAATTAAGGCGTCATCTCTTTTTCCACTATCGCGTAAAAGTCGATAGTGTTGTTTTCTTTCACCAAGAATTACCCATAAGTGTTGACCGATTGAAATTCCGGCCTTGAGAATGCAGTCTGTAAATAAATTAATAATTAACGAATTCAATAATTGCTAGAGAAATTCTACAGCCGTTTTGTCTGCTCCATGAAACATATTTGTTCCGTCGCAAAATGATAAATCGCAATATGGGACTCTTGAAGCATATTTGAAATCGCAGTAAAAAGGACGATTGTTCGATCCGTTATGATGTAGACTAAATAAAATAGGTTTGTTGATAATGTTTTAGATATTTTTAGAAAGATGCATTGAAATTTCAGCGAAATCGTGCATTGCTGCCTCTCTTCCTTGTCGCTCATTTGATTTCTCAACGTTATGGGCATTCATTCGACGTTAATTACTTACGTTTCATACACTTGATAAGAATGCATAATTCTTCTCAAAAACGATAATAGGTAGTATTGTACTCTTAGTTTGCAGAACGTATAACACAAGTCTTCTGAAATACCGAGTCGACCCTTGCCGCAGCGACTTTTTAACTTCACGACAAAAAATTGTATACAGACCTTAACCCTTATTAGTACTCACCAGTTTATAGGCTTCCCCAAACTGTAGGAAGAATGAGAATAGAATGGACGATACGAGCAGTTTCATCTTCAGCTTCACCTCTCAGTGTAAATAAGGTGGATAAGCCTCGACACCTTCCAATCCACCATACAAATAGGAATTCCTATTAACTGAACATCGCTTAAGAAGTCTAGGAAGCGATACTCGGTTAATCTTGCTCGGGTTGCGTTGAGATAAAATTTCTATACGCATACAACATAGTCGGAGAAACTGAATGCGATACGAAAGATAATTTCATTGTCACACTTATTGTTAGTGTGCCGGAGAGGGAAATGGTCGACCAACGCATTTTCATTCTCTTCTCGGCTTCCCATTACTAGCGGCAGCTCACTCGCGTTGGTCATAACGAATTGCTCATCCAATTTGGTCATGTTTCTCATGAAAATTTCCTCTCCCCGCCACTCACACTCACTGTCGCATTATAGTTTTCACCGAAAAAATATCTTTATTATGATTGCTTCAAAATTAGTATGAAATGAGGACTGGCGTTTGGCTGTGCTCTCATTCGAACGGTCATATATTTGACTGCTTTATGGATTATGTATCACAGAGGCAATGTCATGAAGTATATAGTAGCACTGAATCATAATCCATAAAATAGTCAAACTGCACACCAATGTCGAATCATTTATCGCTGTTTGGCATTGCAAAAACACAACAGCTCCCTCTATGGATGTTTGCGCTGTGATCATGACAACAGCGATGACGCACTTCTGCACTTCACCATTTCAGTGAATCTGCTGTTTTGGGAATTTTTCGTATACCCTCCAATACCCACGTGTCCATCGTTATCATCAAAATTTCGGTCACGATAATGAGCGGGTGAAACATATTTGGGAATGTTTTTGTACTTCGTTCAAAGTGTTGACACTGTGTTCAGCGAAGACCGCGTGTTCATCAAGAATTGCATATGACACTCAGTAGTACTGTGACCATTCTCATTACATGTATTACTAGTAATCCAAAGTAAACGAGTAAACTAGTAAGTCATTGGCCAATCAAGTGTAACCCCGCCCCTGACCCTGGGAGTCATTTGCTTGCGAAATCTCGGCGTCCTTACACTCATTACACTGGAGCCCCGCCCACCGCCCCTTAGGCGCTTTTGGTGACTCATCCTCTTACGAAATGAAGGGGACATTCAAATGAGATGACAATTCAAAATAGAAGACAATACAAAACATAATGCAATAATGAAGACAATCTCTTCCGAGTGTGTGACTATCGAAGGTAGCAATAACAGCTGGGAAGGGCATAGAGGTCAGAACAACAGACACTCAATGACACGAGTCTTTTGGGGGAAGCCTTTTGGCCAACCAAGGCGCCATCCCTCCTTGGGTCGGGCAATTGGTAGCGGTGCCCGAGAACAAAGATCCCCTGGAGAAAACGCTTGGAACGCCAGGGTGTAACTCCTGTGTAACTCCTAATCGACTGGCCCATCAGTCCTCCGGCAGGAACACATCCCCCTTGGATTATCCCCCTGACCCCGGAATAAAGACTTTTTTTAAAGACTTTTGGCTCTCTGGAAACGGCATTTCTCTACATGTTAACTGTTAAGAGAAGTCTATTACAATTGCGGAAGCCATGAGTCTTAGCGAACACTGAGCCTATCGAATGGGTAGAGAAAGAGAAGTGAACGATGGAAATTGTACAAGTGGCATCTCTCGGTGACTCATTTTGCAGAGGGAGAAAGGTCAGCAGATAAAGTGACCGGATAGAGACAGAACGGCGTCATTAGTTTCTAAACTGGAGATACGGCGGGGAATCGGCAGAAATACTACCGCTGGGTGGTATTATTGTGGAAAACCAAACTGATATACCGAGTACACACACTCCGTCTCGTTGACGACTGTGCACCCTCAAATTTTCTTGCTATTTAGTCGTTTCTCTGACCTTTAGCCATGATTTTGAATAGGTTTCACGCTTAAGATATAGAGGCCGACTTTCAACTCCGTTTTCAACAATAATAATTTTTATTTTGAAACTGCCGCTGAGCGGTAGTATTTCTGCGGATTCCCCGTCGGAACGGTAGTTATTTTCCAGTGCGTATCTTCAAGAGAATGATGATAATAATAAGCTTCTAATAATAAATAACAATGGTATATTTATTGTGGCAGGGGAAGAGCGCTGATTGCTTGTGGCTGAATCAATCGTTTTTTGTACTCAACCTGAAACCTATGTAACCAGTGCAGTTGGTTTACTATCTCAAAAATCACATTTGGTGTAGTTGCATATTTCATTTGATTTCTAGACCAACGCGTGATGGAACCGAATTGTTTATTAACGAACGGACAAATATTTGTAAGCGACGTGAAACATAACCCCGCTTGTGATCTACTACCTTGGAAAGGAAGTGCGGAATTTTGAATAAAATTGTCAAGGAATTGCATCGTTAGCCGTTAGTTTGAAAAATTCTATTACAACACGTTTTACAGCATCTTTACATAAGCTACGACTGGGGTGTTTGGGAGATGAATGACGGCAACGCAGTGAAGATTTGCTCCGCAATGGTGAAATACGAGTAGCCAAAATATGGCGCTTTTATACATAGCGCCATTTTGGCACAAGCGTTAATGGCGAGTTGTCTTTTTTTAACTTTTTAGTCCTCGATGATTTACGCTTCACACACATGATAAGAGTTAATTGTGATTTATATTTGCGCTAACTGAACGCTTAACATATAGGATATGTGTTTAACAGAATCTGTATGATTTATGAAATTTCGAATTTAGGTCTACTTATTTTTGCCGACGCAAATGAAAGTTTACAATGAGGTTACACGGACCCACAATAGTGAAGATTTAGTCGTCGATAGATGGTAAATCTATCTTTTCAAAATAATGGCGCAAATGTTCCTGACGTAATTGTCCTTCACCCGATCTTAACTCGGATCATTTACTTGAGCATAGACTTTTTGTTGAAAATGAGAGAAGGGCAACAGTCCCATGAATTTTTGGGCCATAATAGTGAAATGAAGAGACGAACCATAACATGTGATAGATAACAGCTCCGAGGAAACTAGACGGATAAGAAAATTGGCGTTTCATCGAAGATCCACCATCTTCCACGGCCACAGCCAAATTAAGCTTAATCTAGATATTCTTCTTATTCGCCGGTCGTTTATGTTGTTTGCGTTTCTTTTTCCGCAGTCACTTCATATGAGGCCGGTCGTGTAAGAGTCGACCGTGTGTCGGCAAAGGATGAAATTTTTAATTTTTTTTTTCTCAAAATTTGCTCATCGATGTAGTTTCATGTGCTGATTCCAAAAATGTTCAAGATATTTTACCGAGATTTTTTTGACTCGCGATATTGGTAACTCTTGACAAAGATAAAATCCCACATAAAGGACCGCCAATAAACTCAATTAAAAGAAAAACCCACAAACCCATATATGGGACGAAAGCTCTTGACAAGAGGAAGAGCGCTGTGCAACCAAAAATTGAAAATCTATCCATATAAGGAAGTTAGTATCTAACTCGCTTGGATGACAGGTTGCGCACAAAATGAACATACCATGGGTCTTCGTCTCGTTGAGAGGATACCGAAATGTGGCACTAGATGGTATATTTAATGTGCGTATTTAGTGGTTTATATAAATTAAACGAATTTTCGTTATCATTAGCATCGCAAACCTCAAATATTTTCATGAAAAATGTTATGTTTCGTAGTCATGCGGTGCTAATGATAACGAAAATTCGTATAATTTATATAAATCACTAAAGACGCACCTTAAATATACCATCTAGTGCCACATTTCGGTATCCTCTCAACGAGACGACGACCCCTGGTATGTTCATTTTGTGCGCAACCTGTCATCCGAGCGAGTTAGACACTACGTTCCTTATATGGATAGATTTTCAATTTTTATTTGCACAGCGATCTTCCTCTTGTCAAGAGCTTTCGTCCCATATATGGGTTTGTGGGTTTATCTTTTAATTGAGCTTATTTGCGGTCCTTTATGTGGGATTTTATCTTTGTCAAGAGTTACCAATATCTCGAGTCAAAAAAATCTCGGTAAAATATCATTTTTGGAATCAGCACATGAGACTATATCGATGGGCAAACTTTAAAATATGATCAATTTTTCGACTTTGCCGTCCTCTAGTGCATTTGCGGTTGACCCTTACGCGACCAGCCTCATATAGCATCTACACACAAGAAGACATGTGCGCCATCCTTTTTTGCCTCCGGAGAGGGACCAAAAATTCCTCAATCTGGTTGACTCCTTGACAGCTCATACAGCTTCGCCTGACTCCTTAATGATTTGGTGAAACATATGTGGAGCATGCAAATGCCCTCTATTTAATGATTGGTGTCCGTTCAAAAATGATCTGAATTTTTGAAGCCTATTATTGTTAAGAGGCAAAAAGGGAAAAACACCGCTGCAGATATACACTTGGCCAATTCTTTCCATGTGGCCCAACAAAAACATAAACAAAATTCTCTCTCAATTATACTCTCTCCAACCTTTTCTTCCTTTCCTTCATTCTCACTGCGCTACCGAACATTTCTCCATTACGGCGCAATTATCCATGGCGCTCTTGTCTTACATTCAGAATCACATGGAGATCTTTTTAAGCTGGGCATCTGCCACCCTTGTTGGACTAATGAACACGGTTCAAGGATATAACTTTCCGTTAGGGAAGTTGCTATATGAACCAAGAACATAACTATTATTTTCCAAGTCGCTGCACTTTGAAACGACCGAGGGAAGAGCGCCGAATACTCCAACGATCAATGAGAGATGACGTTTGATGGGGTCAGTTGGATGTTTGACACGAGTTCTAACCATCGGGTTACGGTATGTTCACGCAACTAACGAAGGTTGGGGTTCCCAAGAAGAATAAAAGCAAGAATTTTAGGCTCCTCAACAAGATTACTGTAGTTTTGTCTCCGTTGCTGTCGTCTTCGAATCTGGGAATTTATGGAGGACCAACAAACATCGACGACCTCAGACTGTATCGCCTTCACCTCGGTCTTCTTTGTATTAGCCATCGTTATATGTTCATTGTGCGTCTTTTCACACATTCATGCAAGGCAAAGTAGCAGCTGTTTATAAAAATAGCCTATTTGCCTCTTAAGAAGCATTATTTTTTCAACTCAAGGTAGGGCGGCACAGGGTGGCAAACTTTCGAATTAAATTCTGATTTTTTTCTTGGAAGTAGGTATGGGCACCCCAATAAACGTCGTGTACTGATTTGGTCTGAAAAAATTTCGCAATCGTTTTAAAAATAAATTTCGTCATCATGTCTGAGCTATCATAACTCGCTTCAAACTCATCGTAGAGGGATGGGAAAGCGCTCATTCTGGAGCACATTTTATGCTGCTCATTTTACTTTCCTGGTGCAAGACCGTATCTCTAACGGCAACTAAGATAATACTGGTCGGTCTCGAAAATATCGGCATTTTTATCGATTTTCAAAAAACATATTCGTAAGATTCTAGTATGTTAAAGCCGAAGCAATTCTACATTACATATATTTTTAAGAAAAAAATTAACGGATACTTTTGTTGGGAAATTAAGGTCAAAATTGTCTGATCACCCCAATTTTGGGAGTAGATCTGGCTTGTTCCAGCGAAACTTGACGCTCTTAGCAAGCGTAACTCTAAGGCCTAGTTTTTCTTGCTCTAACCGTTGTGGGGTGTTGACAGTGCTATATGCCACTTTGATCCCCGGGACTTCATTTTTCGCACTTCGGACCATGAACCCGGGGTCATG
>JACMIF010002620.1:0-14813 GCA_014805445.1 Diplogasteroides magnus | reverse complement strand
CAATGTTAAGCAATTCCTCCTTCCTTCCCTTCCGTCTTGTTATTCCTGTATTCCCCCTTCCCCACCCCATTGTTTTGCCCATCGGCGTAAATGTTCCCCCCCCCCCTCCTCTCCCCGAGGGCCACTCGTCAAACTCCCCTCCTACCCTCTCCCTTCCCTCAGAGTCTGATCATCTCGGAAATTCGACAGCTGACCCTTTCCCACTCTCTCATTGCATTCCGCTTGGCCACTCTGCTTTTCGATTCATGCTAAATGCCGTAGGATTCCACTGAAACTTACTTGGCGTCATTTCCGCTTTAGATATGCCCCAGACTCTGCTTTTTCCAAAGTCAGCTAGATCGGTTGTGTTACATTGAAGTAATAATTGTTAGGATAAGGGGTCGGTGAAACATAACCGAACTCGCATCCTAATTGCAACCTATATTCCATGGTATCCCTCTTTTGAAACTTACTTGGCGTCAGTTCCGACCCAGACTGTACCGCTTGTTCCACAGTATCCCTCTACAGGATCTGGAAGTGTCGGAGACGCTGGTTCTTCCGAAGCGAACTGACAAGCTGGATTTCACTCGGCGATGGTTGGCGGACGATTTGGCCGGATTCGCGAAGAGTCCGCCACAGTTGATTGAACCGGGGGTGAGTGATGTGGGTTGAAATGGAATGGAATGGAGTCGTTTGACGTTCGTGGGGTATTTTACATGCTAGATCACACAACATTATTTTCATATACTCAGTCATCGTTGTACAGTTTGATGTTTGAGGTTGTTGCAATTGCACATTGACTAAATATACACGTTGTTACATCTAAACTCAGTTAATGCATTCATCAGATGATGTACGGAGACGCTGACGAACACTCGATTGGCTCGTGCTCTGCTGAAGTGGCGGCCATTAACACGACGCAGAAGAAGAGGAGGGAGAGGTAACCATTAGGGTTTTCAAATCCGCAATAAAGTTCATGCTCATTTTCCTATTTCCCGCGGAGCCGTTGCCTCCGTGTTTGATAGGTAATCGCTCCGAGTGGATTAGACGAATGAGAAATGAAATCCAAGTAGTCGCTGATTTCGAATCGAATGATGGCTCGCTAAGATGAGCAAAGTAACACATAGACTTCAATAGATATCGTGAAACGATCAATGCACTTGTGGAGTAGTATTACTCGTGAACTTTGCTGTCGGGTTGAGTGACCGAGACGTCGCGACTAGTAACCTGATACGGGATCTTTTGGTTTTAAGGATACCTTGAATTTTGCTCTCCTTCTCCTCTCTTGACATGTTTTCTCTCGGTGATATGAGCGACTTCTCAGAAGCTGAGAAACTGCTCGGATTCCTATCCCTACTCAGTGTCAGAACCCCCGACAACAATCGGTTCTTTCGCAACTCCCTGACTCATTCAGCTGATATTCTCCCCCGAGGTCCCGTGAATCCTTCTGATGTGTTTTCGCCCCACCAATTTCTGTTGTTTTCTGACACCGAGACCTGGAACTTTTGAATTGGGGACTGGCTGAACAACTTCTTTATAGCTGTTGTGGGGAAAGACATCAATCGATCGATAGTTGCACTTTCGGCCTAGTCTACTTATCGCCCATCTAAATGACTGCCTATTCAAGTCAGAAGCAATAAGCGTAATTTTTGCTGTAAATTTGGGTAATTCAGAGAAAGCAACAACTCATTCTCCATAACATCACCCTGATCATTGTGTTTTATTGATGTTTAGGGGTCCGTTCAATTAATAAGAATTTACTAGCGGTAGAGCATATTACTTAGCGCTGAAACATACTTCAATTGAGCTGGTAAATGAATTTCAATTTTTCAGCAAACCGAAAGAGTCGAAGCCCGTTCCTCTAGCCACAGTGACGGGTGGAGCAGAGAAGAGACTCGCTCCATACAGACCTCAGCCTGTCTATGCACCCCCTCCACAACACTCTCAACAGCCTGGACAGCACAATGGGTGAGATTCATGTTCAGTTGCCAATACAACTGAGTCAGTCTATTATTACTTAACGAATATCTCACGTCCAGCAAATCCAAGATATAAATTGATTTTATATAGCATCTGTTGCATAGATTGTTTCGGAAAATGGCTTTTTGAAGAGTAAATAATTTCAAAAGCAATTCAACGCATGTTTCAGCACGCGCTTCCCTCTGGAGCTGGACAGTCTGCAGCAATCACAGCAGTCACAGCAGTATCTGCAGCCCTCGCAGCATCTTTCGAGGGTCGCCTCGTACGACAGACTGTCTGAGAGACTCCAGGCAAAGGGGCACTCGGATGTGTGGCGATCGACATCACAGGTTGGTTTTTTGCGTTTGAAATAGGTTTCATTGAAGGAATAAAAAATCAGTTGATGTAAGGTGAAAATTACAAGCTGCAAAACTGGTAGAATAAGACCTTCATCTCTTCCATCAATTTTGTCCCCTACGAAACTATAGATTGAGATTACGGAAATATCTTCTTTTCAGGAGCCTTCCTACAACACCCTTGGCTCTGCCCGTTCCGATGACGCCTCCCGCCCCTCTCCCTCCGCTTTCACCAGCGTTACCAACTTTCAGAGAGGAGGCATGAGAGGTACTTGTGTCATGACCTGACCCGATTGAACCTACCATACTTTAGGGTCGATCAAGTCGCTGCCGGACGCTGGCCTGATCGTGAAACATAGAGGTGATTACTGTAGCTATCATACGGAATTTTTGTGATAATTTTGAGACAAATATCAATTTAAAACCAAATAACATTGAATTATCTTTTTCAAATATTTAAAAATGAAACTTCAGGTGGAAGCAATTCGAACACCTCCTCAGCCGTTTACTATCCCGATCAACCGAGAGATCCCGTAATGGCCATCGATGCACTCTGTGCAGAATTGGAACTGAACACTGACCAGGTAAAGATTGTTTTTGTTTCCGTTTGGTATTGCCACTAGGTCAAAATATGTGCTCGCTTTGAAGTGTTTGATGTTAACATTCCCATAGCTTTGGAGAAAATCAAGCAAAAATTCATAAACTCGTGCGTTTTTCTGAAGAGGTTGGGGTAAGAAGAGTGCGCTTTCGAGGAAAAAGCAATTCACAACCTTGAAAACCCAAGTTATCCCCCTCTCCAGTTCCAGAATCCCTCGTCCTCCGAGAAGCGACGGTCGTTTCCCATTGGATTCACGGGAAAGAGCAATGGAGTGATGACCACCACTCATCCCCAACCACAGAATGCTGTTAGGACATCCAGACCCGAACCTGGAGCACATTCGAGCAACGGTATTCGGTAAGATCTAAAGTTACGTTATTCCGGCAATAAATACTGTCAAATAATAATGAAAAATGCAGCGTAGCCATTTCATTTCACGCTGAAACATAACTGAAAAAAGTGTTTATAAGTTTAAGAATAATTTTCTAGGTACGTCCAGCCCATCCCCCAACAACAGCAAAAACCGCAACAGCGGCCAGTAGTTGTGAACAACCAACCGAAGACGTTCCACCAGCCTCAGCCCCAACCTCAGAGGCATATGAATGGAAATGGTGAGATTACGGTAGTTCAATTGGGTCACGCCCCTTATTCAGGCCGTCATAACACCACAGCGGCCCTGGACGAAGTCACCAATATGCTGGCGACCGTTTCTGAGTTCCCCAGTGACAAGACCAGGAAAGGTACGCATGATTATGGTGATTCAAACAAGTCGATGATTTTTATTATTTGATGGCATCTAAATAGGACAAATTAAAAATGTTATATAGATATTTTTTGATATGGTAGTTCAATAACAAGTTTGTCATTGTAGTATCTGGCCCGTATGCTGCGCCCTCCCATCTTCTCAATGCCTCTTCTTCTCGTCCATTTGATACAATCAATCAGGAGAGAATCCAACCCAGTCGAGTAGAGGCCATACAGTCGATGTTCGAGAATCGACGAAGCTCCGGTTCGTATGTTAGAGGTTCACTAGTAGGGAACGTAATTCAAGCATAAGTGCACATTTCTGTGGTCTAATTCCCTCGAAGCTGTTGTCCATCGTGTGTGAGAGACAACCGCTCCGACGGAATTATAATAGAAATGTGCACTTCTGCTTGGATTTCGTTCCCTATTCACTAGTGAAAGAGGCAATCGATATTTTATATACTTCAACGCGTCCATTTACTTGACTGCAATTAGTATATTTCAGTATTCGTGCCAGATGTACTCAAAAATGTTAATTGGCTCAGTATCTAGAATCCTTTCAGACTTCGATAATTGACGTTCCCTTCTCTCGATACAATCAATGATCTCACTGTGAGCATACATGTGTGCTTGTAGAGATACTGTACTATAATACCTACCGTATAACTGAGTGATGACATGAAGAAACAGAAACATTTCCTTCCCCTCGCTTCTTTCCGTCAATGAATGCCTGCCTCTCATACCTTCACTATATGTAAAGCACACCCTTAGTTACACACTGAGTTGCAAACATCTGTGAATTTATTGATTGATTTATGAGATGCAGTAACCCATTCCTTTCGTTGCAGGACACGGCGCGCATTCAAACGACTGGCGAGGCGCCATGCCGAAGAAGAATTCTCGTGACGAGGACAACTACTTTGACATTGGCGAGTACGCGCAGCAAATCAAGGTACGGATTACGGCAGTTCAAACAGGTCGCAAGATGGGACACATTTCAGCAATCCCGACCATCTCCGCCCCCACATCGAGCCCCTCCACCACACAACGCTCACTCTGATCACAATGTAGCCCCACTGTCTGCCTATCCAACCACTCAACCACCCAGTGCACCACCACCAGGAAGGAATGGTATGTGGGAATCACTGCGAGATTCTATGGATAATTTATTTTCAAATGATGATAGAGATGTATGTTTCAACGTCAACAAATATGCGTTGCTTTAGCGTAGATCAGTAGTCACAGCTTGAAAAGATACCTGTAGATAAAGAATTAACTAACGAATAATATTTGAGGATCCGCTGGTTCTTCGCAGAACGGAGGTTACTATTCATCCAATTCCTCCGGCATCGGCCAAACAACCGCTTCCAGCAATAACAACAACAATTACCACCAGGTAGCCAAACTTTCAGAATTATGACGGACTGAACATTCAAAGTTTGGCTCAGTGAACTGCCCATTCAAACCAAATATCGTAATCTTTGCAGCGTCGCGGTTCGCTAGTCGGCAGGCAGTCGGTTGGGTCGAGAAATGCGTCCCTCGACGATGAGGACGACGGATTCTACGACAACATCGGCATTGTGAGTTTGAGCATGCACTTCTTTACTATTTACACCAGTAGTTATAATTATTCACTTGACTAATAGCGTTGCAAAGCTTAGCAAAACTACAGTAACCCGAGTATTTCCTCAGTACGGTAACGGCTCCGATGACCGTCGGTTCTCTCGTGGAAGTGAATTGGGCGGTGGAGGAGATAACGTGTCCATTTCATCCGCACGATTGCCGCCTGCCAATAAGCCCACGAGGATCGGCAGTTTCCTGTCTAAGGTAAATAATCCTAAAGGAGAAATATACATTTCTTGCGTCCGTTAGTTACTTGTTTCGTTTCCATGATTTAGCCTGACAAAATATCTTTTATTGAAAGAAAATATACCATTCATTGCCTCCACGAGCAGTAAATCCATCATATCCGGCATGACAAACACTAAAGAGAGAAAATGTAAAATTCAGATTGGCGCTCGATCCAGTGGCGCTTCCCTCATGAAGCCTCCTGGTAGCGCGGCCTCCCTCGTTTCTCTCAACAAGGTGATATTTTTCCAAGGATTACGGTAGTCCAACAGGGTCAATCCTCAGGTCGCAGTCGAGGCTCCCATCAAACATGTGGGCTCTCTCATGAAGAGCAGCAGTCTGAGCCACGAACCGTGGCGTGTGCAGATCATCGAGAACGGTGCGCAGGGTGCGTTTCTCCTTTCTGTTATTTCCCAATTCCGTGATTTAGGCAAACGTCGTGAGGGCGGTGGCGGTCTGGGTACTCGCTTGAAGAACTCTCTATTCGGGTCCAAGAAACGGCTAAACCAGTGATTTTCGCAACTCGTTGATTTCTAGTCCAAATCTCACAGCGCAACGAGTTTACACATACATGATTTCTGTCCTTCTTCGAAGATCAATCGATCAACAAACACGCACAATATCACTTTGCAATTAGTCATGTTCATCTTTTTGTACAGCCGGCAAGCCCCGCGAGATTTTCTTTTGTACTAGAGAACTAGTTGAATTGTGCCCATTATTGACCTCCTCTTTCACCTGCCATCAAAACAGTGCCTGAATTACTCTATTTATCATCTATTGCCTTCATCTCGGGAAACATCGTTGTTGCCCGAAGGATTTTTTACTACTTTTCGTGACGAGAACCAAATTATCGATTGTACTACGGTGTGAGAATTCGTGCTCGACGAATAAAGCGTCAGCATCGTATTCAACGAGAAAAGGACATGAGAGTGTTGAAGGAATTATGTACGAGGTATTGATAAAAGCAAAGAATCCCATCCACTCGAGTCTTAGAATGCTCGTTTACGTTTCTCACTTGAGTCTAAATGATTGTATTCTTTTTGGAGAATAGTTCCTTCTAAAATTGCCCTTTACAAAGGCAAAACTTCTTTAAAAAAACTGTCTACGAAGGAATTAGCTTATCCCAATTATGAAAAAAAGCTTTCTAAATATGACTCCACTCCTAACACTGATGAGCTTAGACACTGAATCACTGGTAAGCATGCAAACATAGACTCATGCTTCCTTTCTAATTTGCGCATTGATGAGTAATAAATTGGCTTCGTGTATGATTTTTCAATTGAGAAAATGCGGAGTGCATCATCATTCTGCATATCGTGATAAATCACATTTTAACAATTTCCGCTCAGGTGGCTCTACTGAGGAGGCCTAAAACCATGGGAGCGGCTCGTTGTCTTGAGATATATCCTATATCATATAGGCCGAAACGCCAAGTCTATATTTTGATTCTTTATTACAGTGTATTGTATAAAGGTACATAGGACACAACTTACGCCTTTGCAATAAATATTTGTTCACTGCAAGACAACGCCTATAATCATAGAATGTGGAGAAAGAAGATGAGGAGGAGGAGTAGGAAGAAGAATTTATTCCTGCAGCCTCAACATATCTTCCAGTCGTTCGCATTCCTATACAGCCTGATGAAGAACACTTCATATTCTATCTTCTCGAAGTGGAATGAGACCATCGCATGCTGCATGGAGGTTCAACTGTCACTCAGACTCGTTGTGGTCCATATCCTCTGTTGTGGAGTGTAGAAGAATAATTTTCAGTATTTCACCATTATCTTTTCTTGTGCATTCTTCGTCTTTTACGTCCACATTCTTCTTCGAGTCGAGGTATCTCTCTTATGCCTGGAATTTCCCTCTACATTAGAGTTGGCAAGTGGGCTCACGAGCTAGTCGATTCAGTGAACCGGTTCAATCATTTTGACCGCGCTCTACAAGAGCTGAGAGCTGAATGAACATAACGGCTCGCGTACCGTACGGTTCGAGAACCGCATGGTGCGGCATGTTACCTCATGTTGTTTCCTTCATTCTATGGTGAGCTGTTTGGGGGAACCGGTACGCGACCTGAAATGGGCGAACCGGCTCACCCATTTCAGCTCACGAACCGCATGAGCGCTGCGTACCGTAAAATGAGCCCTCTTGCCAACTCTACTCTACACTAGCCTTTAAAACTTTAGTGATGGGAATCAGTACCGCATTCCTGAATGCCAATCAAAATTTTCAATTCAAATATGCCAATACATCTTCTTTCGCACAGGCCATCCCTCCAAGCCTTCGAATTTCGCTCATTAAAACGCCCTTCTACGCCGTGCTGTTACTCGTATTGCAAGTGTATCAGGTAAATACTAGAGTTTATAAATCGGTAGTCAAATTCATTTCTGATTCTTCAATTCTCCGCGAAGCGGTTGCATACCGCTCGTAGAGATAGCCACTCCGCGGAGAATGCAAGAATAAGAAATTAATTAGACTACCGATTTAGAAACCCTAGTAAATACTTCTGTAAACGGAGTTGATAATCTTCTTCCATATATTAGGTTGGTGCAAAAGTTCTTAGTAATACTACTGTCACATCGATTATCTTCGTCCAACCTGGTATTAGCCATTGCCCATAATCATCATAGACTCCCCACACAAGACCTCACTAGCTGCCACCATCACCAGCCTCTTTCGCAATAACGCGCCGCGGCGCGCTTTTTCGAACTTGGCCTATTCGCGCGCTTTTCACCTCCACGGTACATTTAGCATCACCCTGGCTCAGGCAAAAGAGCTACTTCGAAGGTCTCAACGGTATTTTGTAGCAAGCCGGACGGCCGATAACGCTGATTTTTTTCTTCGCCCATATTTCAATATTCGCGGAGTTACAGCGGAAAATGTGGAAGAAACCAAAAACTTTTCTGCGTGCAGCTAGGACCTCGTGCTTCTCCCATTTGGCGGGTAATAGTAGGTGTATTAAAACTACCACATATGGATTATTTACGGCTTTAAATACGGCCACAGTATTCAAACATGTTGTTTTTGGGCCTATACCGGTATGATTTTTTGACAAAAACATTAATAACATGCCACGTTTTGATTTTTCCGGGCTCCCCAAGCAAAGTTTTAATGCTTCTACTATTACCCGCCAAGTGGGAGAAGCACGAGGTCCTAGCTGCACGAAGAAAAGTTTTCGGTTTCTTCCATTATTTCCGCTGTAACTCCGCGAATATTGAAATATGGGCGAAGAAAAAAATCAGCGTTATCGGCCGTCCGGCTGGCTACAAAATACCGTTGAGACCTTCCAGGAAGCTCTTTTGCCTGAGCCAGGGTGATGCTAAATGTACCGTGGGAGTGAAAAAGCGCGCGAGTAGGCCAGCTTCGAAAAAGCGCGCCGCGGCTCGTTATTGCGAAAGAGGCTGGTGATGGTGGCAGCTAGTGAGGTCTTGTGTGGGGAGTCTATGATAATTATGGGCAATGGGTAATATCAGGTTGGGCGAAGCTAATCGATGGGACAGTAGTATTACTAAGAACTTATGCACCAACCTAATATTATAACTGAAACACCCATGAATAGCCAATGTGCGACTGGTGGTCAGAAAAATGAACCATGCAAATGCGAGATGGCACAGTGGTGAGCGATTGTTCGTACGCGCAATATCAACCTGTTTAGCCTAACTGGGTACTATATTTTAAGCCCAAAAGATCTGATTTCAATTACGAATTATTCAGATGGCCGACTTTACCGGAGCTTTTATGAACACGTCTGGATATCGACAATTGAAGGATTTAGGATAGTTGTCGTTCTTCCAAACTAATCTATTAGCTCGTTTTGAAAAGTTTTTTTAAATAAAAAACTCTGTGAAAGGGCAAAAAATTAAAAGAAATCGTGAATACAAAGAAGAACACACTTTATACTTTATTCAGCTGGAAGTATGGCGACATTCGGATTGATGACACTACAAATCGAACGTTTTTACGTTCTTTTCTCAACTAGGAAGAACACGGAAAAGGGAAGAAATATAACAATTGGCTTGATTATTTGTGATGTAATGCTCTTTTACGAAACATGTTAATGTTTTCTTAAGATTCTGTTCGGAGTTGCGATCAACTTTGTCATATATTTAGGTAATTGACCTTTGCGAAATTTGCACTGTAAGAAAATATTTGACAATGTTTGATTTCCAGATTTGATCCCACCGATTATCTTTGTATATCTCGACGTATTTGCTTGTGCAGTTGCCGTAGTTGTGAGTTTCCGTCTTTTGTTTATAAATGTTATATTTTATCACCATTTCAGATGCTTGCCGTTTTGTCTTTCAAAGCGGCTGCCATGAAAAGAAGAGTAATCAAAGATCGATTTAAGACAACTGGCCAACAAGGCTTAGTAGAGAGGTAGTGGTTCCACGAATTATATATCGAGAGCCGCCATTTTGGATATCACGTTGCGCATATTTCCTCAGTGCATCGAATGGTCAAGTGCTTTGTCGTCTACCAGGTTTCAAGATATACCTTGAATAAGAGAAATTTAGTTTTTCAGACAATCAGTTTCATGATAGTAGTAGTTGGCTTTGATTTCAATTCAACGATTATTTGGGAGTATCATCCGAGCTACTTCGTTCTTGGCAACACCATTCTTTACATTTTAAATGGAGTGCGGGTAGATAGATATTTAGTAAATTACAAAACTATTTAATAAAAAACTCTATTCCAGCTGCTTAATAAAATAATATGCGTTAAAAGCAGTAATGTTGGGTCATCAGACATGAAAATATTTCTGCTAAATAAGTCTAGCAGGGAAAAGGAGAAAACTTTGACGTAAAGCTGGTATCATCAATTCCAATTGTAGACAATCATCGCCATGTTCATTCCCCTCTGGATCCATCCATCAATAAAGAAAGAACTCCAAAAGTTGATTGGACATAGCAATGCAGGATCTTCCAATAACAACGGATCGACAGGAGCATCCAACCCATGTACGTGAACTTAGGGTGTCGCAAATGGGAAGAAAGTGCACATAGTTTGTCTGTACGCATAAGCAAATCATTCTATCTCGATCATCATAGATAACCGGTCGGTATGAGTGAATAGACAAATATGATGCACTTTACTCCCATTTGCGACACCCTACTAGAACTTAATATTGTTGGGAGGGGAATTCCACTTCCTCGTTAGTCCTGAGAAAAGTGTTGCAAACTCCTCTCGAGGTACAATCAGGCCGACATTTTTCCGTGAACTAGGGCAAACGATGAAAGTTCAACTGAAGCACCAGTCACGACAGGGTGACCAATTGTTCTATGATACTGATCTTCCGGTTGATTCTTCGTTAGCCGAGCGAAAATTAGGGCATTTAGAAATGTCTTGTGTCTCCCCGGAATTATTTCATTGAGGCGTAGTGAACTCGTCCGGAAAACAACTGTCGTTCGATCCTCGGGCTGAACAAGAAATTTACTTCGTTACGTACAATTCCGCCTGGAAGTAATTCAGATTTGCGCAGAGAGAGGCAAAGATTATGAGGATTCACTAGAATCCGATAATTAAATTCTGCATTCTGCAGTTTATTCGTTTCATTAGAATATTGTAAATGTATCCACAACGGTTATTTGACGACGAATAAATTGGCTGCTTATAAGAGCATTTCATTCATATAAAATTACGGCATTGCACGGTGCGTGTGTAGGACAATGCTCTTCATCATCCTGAATCTGGTAATTAGGGATGTCTTGGTAGTATTGGAATGGAGGATGCCATAAACAGACGTCTGGTTTTGAGCCATCTAAACGACATCTCCTCTCCGCAGTAGACGACACCTCGAAACGAATTTAGATAATAATTTATTCTTAGTTAATTTTTATGCGCTGTGAGTGGCTGCCGGTCAAAAATATTTAGAAGACATTCGTGTTCCAATCACATTCTTTCGAGACCTCTATTCTGCAATAAGACACAATCCCATGACGATCACTTCATCTTCTCTCTTCTCAAACTGGAATGACACCATCGCTTGTTGTATGGAGGTTCAACTCTCGCTCAGACTCATAGAGGTTCGTGAATTCTTTGGCAACATCTAGCCACGAAACCATTATATACAGCTGCTCATCATCGTGGCTATATGTCTGTTCTTCACCTTTTACGTGTACGTTCTTCTTAAAGTTGAGGTTTGCCAAATAGATATCCTTTTCTACTCAGCCTTCTATCCACAGGTCATCTCTCCAAGTCTCCGAATCATGCTAATCAAAACGGCCTTATATGTCGTGCTGATACTGGCCTTGCAACTGTATCAGGTAACAATATTATAATAGGACATCTATTTCAGAATCTTTCAGATGGCTGGCTTCTCGGGAGCATATCTGAACTATTTAGGATATCGGCAAATGAAGAAGTCAGGTCCGTATAGCGTTTAGTGGGAAATGAGTTACTCGACCCTTCCCGTATCGCTTTATGACTTAAAGGCGTCAAACGATTCCTTCTCAATTATGGATGACCTCGAAAGGACGAGCGTATCAATCGAGTGGCTAAAACGGTTGCCAACTATTTCAAGTCATAGAAGAGAACCCGTCCACTTTTAATTTCTTCAGCTCAATATATGTCGGCCTGCTCACTGATGACACTGCTAATCGAACGTGTTTACGTCCTTTTGTCAAAGATGGAAAACGTTGCGAAGGGCAGGGCAATAGCCATCGGCTTGCTTTGCTGTGATGTATTCAGCTTTTCCAAAATCATTTTTCGTTCTTTATTCAGGTTCTCTTTGGAGTTACTATAGGCATAATGGTCTATTTTGGTGAGCATCATCTATAATATATATTGTGGCTGGCAGTTCGACTACGTTATGGGTTATGTTTCAAGGCCATTATTTATTTGAGGAAATACCGTGAAACATAACCTATAACGTAGTCAAACTGTCATTCATAATATTCATGATCAGTAAATGTCCCCTTTCAGAGTTGCTCCCATTGGTTATGTTCACAGTTATTGACATATCGGCATTTGGAATCGCCATTATTGCGAGTTGTAGGATATTGCATTATTCTTCCTATCTCACGGTTTAGTTGCTCATTATTTTATCATTCAAAGCCTCTGCGATAAAAAGAAATGTAATTCAAGAACGATTCCTGACAACAGGAGATCAAACCGTTAAAAAGAGGTATTGATAGCTTGAAATCAATTCCGAGAGTCAACATTTTGGATATCATGCCGCTCAAATTGCATATGTACAACGAATGATGAAGTTTTTCGTCCCCTATCAGGTATACACAAATCGCTTCATATATAACGAAAAAATGGCTCATTGAGGTCATTAGCAGCATGTTAATAATGGTAACCTTCAACATAAATGCTCATTTCATGTGGAATTCACGTTATTTCGTCCTTTGCAATAGTATTTTGTATATTGTAAAGGGACCACGAGTAAGGAATTCAGAATACTATTAATAGGACTCCACTTTAACAAACTATAAATATAAGCTCGTGCAGACAATATTCGCCATGCTAATTCCTCTTCTGTTCCATCCAACCTTGAAGAAGGAATTCCAAATATGGACGACCAAGATAAAGACAAAGTCTGCCAGTGATTCGACCTCAACAAGAGCTTCAAATTCAAGTGCTGTTTGTTTGGGATTAGGGTAGGGAAGGACGCAGAAGTACATTTTCTTCCGTCTAATTCACGCAGAGTGGTTGTCCTTCAAGTGAGAGACAACCTCGCGAAGGGAATCTAAAGAATAAATAATGCACTTCTTCTCCTTTCTATGCCTTAGAACTTGATATTCCAGAAAGACAATGTCAAAACAAATTCATGTTATGAGATGTCATCAAACAAAATTGACTGTGAAAAAGGATAATTATTATATTTTATTTAGTATGTCATTTGACCACAAAATATGAATTTAGTCGTTATCAACTCATCTGGAAGTCAACTGTCATTTAACCCTCATGCGGAACGAGAAATCTACTTCGCTACATACAGTTCCGCTTGGAAATAAATATATTTGAAAAGCTCAAGATTCGCGATTGCTTTGCGTATGTTCATTTGTTGTTCTTATTTATATTTTTCTTCAATAAACAGTGAAGATATTTTATATGAAGAGAGGGGGATAACATCGTACATAAAGCGGGATGTTATCCACACAAGCACCCTCTTCTCATTGAAAACCAAAATATATCAAAAAGTCAAAAGTGGGTGGGTACCAGAAAAGGATAGGTAGTGTGACTCATACACGTGCGATAATGATCTAGCCAGCAGAATTTCTAAAACGGCAGTAAAAAGCATTACTCATTTGTATAATCCATTCGGAGCGGTTGTCTATCGCACGCAGAGACAACTAGTCCGTGGAGAATAAACCAGTTTGAAATGCACTTTACTACTGTTTTAGAACCCCCCTACCTGCCGGTCGAGGCATTATCGATTCTCGGGTGCGTCCTCACAACGGTAGTATGCATCACCATGTCGTTCAACCGTTAGGCAATTGTTTGAATCAGCACCTCCAGAATGCGCTGAAACGGTTGAAACTCGGGTGAGTAGGGAATGGTCAATCCAGACCTCCTTTGAATTACTCTTTAAACCATCTTCTTAGCATGGTTTAGCATTGTCGGTGATCAAAAGAATATTTCCTCCGTGAATGCGTGAATGTGGAGGCTCCATCTCAAGTTGATTGCAGAATTTATCGGTGTTAAACTCATGATGAAAAGAAGAGAAGTGATAGTAATTCTTTTTTCGTATGGGAAAACGGAATTTGATGATGAATAAAATGATCTCTTGAAAGAACACTTTCCATCATCCGAATTGACGGCATGGTATAGTGCATGTGTAGGACAATACCCTTTATCATCCGGAATATGTGGATTAGGGAGGAGGAGAGGATTGAAGAAGGAAGGAATTTGAAGGAAACACTCCATAATTCGATGCCATTGAAACATCTTCAATTCAGTTTTGAGCAGCAGACCTCTCGAGAACGAATCGCTTAGAAAATTTATAAAAATATGAAGTAAGGTTTTTCTATATATGTACTCTTAAATTAAATTTTTGAGACTATCCCCATATTTTTAGCTTCCCATTTCTCTGAGATATTGAGTTTTGAACGACTTCACTTGAAATATGTATCGATTTCACGCGAAAAATCATAACTTTCTTCAAAATAGTCGTCTCATGTCCAATTTTTTCTATGAGTTTGCATGATATATTGGCAACGTATACTGCACATAAGAACGCCTACAGATTTACTATCTTGAAAAAAACATCGAATTATTCACTTTTCCGAATGAGCAAAATTTCAAATATCTGAATTTTAAAAATAGAGTTTATACTAATAGGAAGACGTTTTATTGCAGATTCTTAAAGCTCTTGAAATTCCAGTC
>JACMIF010002619.1:0-17274 GCA_014805445.1 Diplogasteroides magnus | reverse complement strand
TTAGGCCGAATTTCTTTCAAAAATTCTAGCTACTTCCAGGTGAAGAAATAAAATTCACGTTGTGTTACACCAGAAGCGTAATTTATTGTAGAACACGACAGCATTTTTCAGATTCTAAGAAAATGCATAGTTTTCGAGTAAAAGTCCAGGGGATGTCAGGGGATCCCCCTTTGCTTGGGGGATTGGGCTGGACTGTATAATCCTTATACTCATCGAGCTTGTATATCAAGTTGCGTCTCTCGGTCATAATATATACAAATGGCTCGCTGCATCTAAAATTAGGCATCCCTGTTACCTGCAAAATGTATAACGGACATACTTTCGTTGTAGTAGCTAAAATTGAAGGGCGTTCCATCCATCCAAGTACTGGTCTCGTAGGAGGAGGTGCATCGTAATCCTATGTAGAATTCGTTGTGTATATCTTTATTCCAATCATCATGGCCCGTGGCGCTCATCGCAGTCGATAACAACTGAATGTTTTCCTGAATTGCAATCGAATTATTCACAATTCATCTACATTTATCCTACACGATGTGTCCAGATTTTTTTGCAGGGTGAACCCCAAAATCCAAAAACGACGGAATACAAAAAAATGTGATCGCATAGAGACGAAATGCACTTTGGGATTCATTCTGCCCAGGCTAGTGCCCAGTTTATACGTTCATAATATTTAATAATTAAGTAGGTGAAAAACATTGAAAATATATAGAAAATATTATAGAACTCAAAAAAACAAACGTACATCCCAACTGTGAATGGATGGTAGATTTCCTCCTTGCTTTCTGCACGTGTCAAGTGATGTCTGGTAGTCGTAGATATAGCCCTTGCCTTGATCATACTGCACGAATCCGCACATTCCACCATACCAGGGCTCAAAGTTGTCGGGACACTTCGAGCTGCCTTAATGGCATGTTAATTTCGGCTTAATCAGTTAATGTTGCCTGGTCTTGCAAGATAAGTCAGCAGTAGCATGAGAGTGAAAGGACGCATAGTGGCTGAATTAAATGTTGGATGATAGAAAGAAAATTTTTCGTTAAACGATTCTCAACAGAAGATTTAGGCCAGTCTAGAATGAAAAAAGTGATGTTCCAAAGCATCTTTTTGCTTATAAAGGAGTTTGCGAAATGCAAGCTGCAAAGCAGCAAGAACTCGTCATTTTCTCATATTGTATTCTTTGCATGGATCTTGCCGGAAACGTTGCATCGTTTGCAAGATTTGAAAGATGAATAGTAAAATTATTCCGCAACGGTTCGTCGACACGATTCGAATTCTTTCAGCTGTATTCGTATTGAAAAAAGTGCGAATCGAATTGTAATCAGACGTTTCAATTACACTCGCTTACCGCAAGTTATGTTTTTTGCTGTGAATGAATGCGATCAACGATTGATGTTTGGACATTTCTCCTATTCAAAATGCCGCCCTCACATTGGTAAACCATTAGGCTTTGCATTCACTGAAATGCAATAACACGTGCGGTCATACGCAAAAACGACAAAATTGTAAGAATTCACAACTAATACAAAGATAAATGATTACCTCCATCGTTTTACCAAAACAGGTTGATTGAGAAAAAAAAACGCGACAAACACTTTCATCCGAAAAGGAACGATGATCCGTGAGCTGACGCTCCTGTGTATGTCCACAATCTCAATTTTTGGTATAGTTCTGAACTCTTACCTACTGAAAGTGGCCATCGCTTACAAGACCGAGTGGAAACCCCTTCGTGTTTGCCTAATTGTCGGAGCTATTCACGGAATTCTACTATCCGCTACTACCGGGTTTGGACAATATGTAAGTTTACCGCTAATAACGGTAATCAGAGACTTCTCGGAATTTATTTTCGATTCAAATGTCTCATTTTAGGCACTCATTTCAACAACGACAGTGGAAATACTCGTTGGTTATTAGCCGATTGCGTATCTTGGCGACTGGATGGGAAAAGTCGACATGGTTCTCCTCGTCTTTCTCACCTTCCTCTTATGGGAGTTGATTCCAGCACCTTGTATTAGTCAATATCTTCTTTTGACAAAGTAAGTGATCATTTCTACTCCAATATATTGAATGTACGAATGAAATGCGAGAACGCACACTCGAATAGGAAAATGCACCTATCGAACACGTCCCAAATGATAGCTCGAAATTCTAATTTACATTTTATCAGGAAGACAATGTCTCACCGAAAAGTTCTGTTCTACTCCTATGCTCCGACATTGCTAATGGCTCCTTTTGCGCTGGTAAGAATACAATTAATTGAAATTTGGAGCACAGACGACGATGAAATTTTTTCAGTTCTATAGCGACTTGATTCCGTTTTCCGAATTTGAAACTATACTGAATGCTGTCGTCAAGGAAACACATGAAATTGAACCAAGAACACCATTCAAGGCGTTCGGCGTTGGCATTTATCCACAAGTTGAAAACGTGAGCATATACCTTCTGCTTTTATTTTGAATATGACAGTTCAGGGCAACAAGACTGTGTGGAAGATCCTCTTAATCGGTGGTGCTCTTACATATTCTTGCTCTTATGGACTGTATATGTTCTTTGCCTTCCGGATCAGAAGACATCTAGCTTCGCTCAACTCTCATCTCAGTGCGAAAACACTCGCAATGCAGAGAAGATTCTTCAAGATGCTATTGATGCAGGTAAGAAGCTGTGAATGAATAACAAACGCCATGCACCATCGGAGCGTAGCTATCCCTGGACCCCATTTTGTTCCTAAATTCTTAACAAGTGTTTTTCAGGGAATGATTCCACTCGCACTTCAATTTGTTCCCCTTTGTTCTGTCCTCGGCGGCGTTGTGATTGGTCTTGATGGAGGAAAGTGGTCCTGTCTGATTACCATGATGATATGGAGTCTGCCAATTGTTGAGGTGAATACAACCTTGACCTCTCAAATTTCATATGAAATTACCTAAGAAAGTTGCAATACAAAATACGCATAAATATCGTTGTCCAATTACGCGAAAAATGAATTCAGGCGCTGATCTACTTGAGTTTCCTCTCCCGGGGAAAGAACAAAGTGGAAGAAGGATCGAGGACCGGCGAATTATCCAGCACTCGAAGAAGACGAGGCATTGGGCATTGATAAAGAATACCAACACGTCCATTACTAATATTCTAGATGTTTAAATATGATAATAATGAAAAATAATTGCTCAATATCCCCGTTTGTGCTGTCCACCGTATTACCACAATGTAATTAAATCTTTATTTTAAAATGTAATCATTGGTTGTATCATCCACTCGTCATAAAATACAGTTATCAATTTATGTTGTATTCGAGTTGAACCACAGCACAAAAGCGAAACAGTCAACAGTTGACTCAACACTTCATCCACTACACCACAAATATACTTGACGGGTCTTCTCAAATATGAAATGAACTGTTCAAGCCGTTTCATGAAATAGTGTGCTTTGTATTCAAGCACGTTGTTCATGACAGTTGAACAATTTACTGGAGTTGTAGGCATCAGAATACAATTTCGTAAACATTTGGAGTTCTCCTCGTGACTGACGTTTCTCCAAATTTTGTATACGGACGCATTCATGATGATCGCGCTCGGTGACAATCTAAAATTATTTTGCCACATTTTCCCGCTCCCGAGCGCTTGTTTTTTCTCTCATGAATTCAAGATACTTGTGAAAGAACTTGGCATTCGACAACAGAAGATATTCTCATTTATGCGACATTGTCGTATTTGCTCACTCAAAGATCGTCACATGTGACAGCGACACCCGCGCAATTTGAAGCATTGCAATAGCAAAATTCATAGAAAGAAAACAGCTGAGCACATGCATTCGTTACTGAAATGAACGCATATTTATTGAAAAGAAGAAGATTCAAACAATCAGAGCTTAAATATTATAACTCGTCCGCAATAATAAGCATATAAGTATATAAGCGCTGATTCTTGAACAAATTCTCATTACATATTCATTTCGCAGGCATCAAAATGATGCGCGAGCTCACTATTGCGTTCTTGTCAACGATATCCATCTCTTCATTCATTCTCAACGGACTATTTCTAAAAGTAGCCGTGTCCAATAAAACGAATTGGGAGGCACTACGATTCTGTCTGGTCATCAGCGCAGTTTTTGGCACTATCTTCTCAGTGGTGATTGGACTTGGACAAATGGTTTGTTTTTCGGATCATTTATCAATTTATTCCTCATAAGAACTGACAGTAGTCGTACGAAACATTTCTATTTCAAACTCGTAGGGCACTTTATTTTGAGAAAAATAAGGTATTTCAGACTTACGTAATGTCAAGTGAGGCTGCTGTCCTCGCTGCGTACGGTCCCGTTGCCTATCTTCCCAAATGGATAGGGGATCTCGACATGGTTGGCACTATCGTATTCACTATGGTGCAATTTGAACTGATTCCCGCCTCGTGTATCTGCCAGTATCTACTGTTAACAAGGTGAGAGTACCAAATTGGGAATCTGCAACATTATTCTGAACAGGAAAGGAATATCCACTAAAAGAGTCCTTCTATACTCGTATGCTCCGACAGTAGCAATGATGGCCGCAACTACAGTAAGTATTTTTTGACTTGGAGTAAATTTTACTTTTGAACCATTATATAATACATCCACTACTTTTCAAGTATGGACATTCCCCCAACAGAGTCAGGGAAATGTGCTTATAATTTTGTAGACGAACATGTCCTAAAACGCATAATTTAATGATACGTTGCAGTTTTTCGCGTACGACTTGGTTCCGCGCCCGGCATACGAACCCACGTTGAAAGCACTAATCGAGGAAGCGCACCATCTTGAACCGAACACTCCATACAGAGCATTTGGCGAAGGAATCGCGTCGGTGCCAGAAAATGTAAGCGGTTACTGGAAATATTATATTGGTTTTGGATAATGAATGCTGTGCCGATCAGATTTATACAATAGTTGCCGACAGAGGGAGCTGAAATATTCATCTGGTTATTGTAATAACACATCCAACCCTTATGTACTTTCCTTTTCCATTATACCCTTTTTCTTGTTGCAGGAGAATCGATCGATCATAACGACGTGTTTCGTGGGAGTCGGTCCCCTTTACGCGCTCTCCTATGCGTTGTTCATATTTTACGTATGGAAGATCAAGCGACATCTTCGTTCGGTTGCATCCCATCTGAGTAAGAAGACACTATTTCTGCAGAATCGATTCCTGCGGATGATCATGATGCAGGTATGTACGTCTTTTAATATATTCAAGTTCAAGAGTTAGATTCCATAAAACAGTAAAAATGAATAGGGCTGCTGTAATTGTATAACGTGAATCGATTGGAAAAATTTGCCATCTGAATCTGCAGAAAATGAAATATTCGTGATCAGCCTATTGGATCATCATTTCCCATTATTTCTACGGTTTGAATTGGTTTCTGCAGGGCTTACTTCCACTCGCAATAATGTTCTTCCCCATCACCGTCACTCTTTGGTGCTTAGCCCTTGGTCAGAGTGGAGGAATGTGGTCTGCATTGATCACAACTATGCTTTTCATCACTCCTGCAATCGAGGTGAATCGTTGCTCTTCTTTCCACTGATGTGTTGTTTATACGTCCTCAGTACACAGTAACATGCTTCAGGCTGTGGTTTACTTGAAGTTTCTCGGTTTTGGACGAAGCAAGAGCGGGCAAGTGTCCAGCATTGGAGAGACGTCAAGCACACGACGAAAACAAGCTATTCTTCCCTGATTATCCGTTGAAGTGCTGTTGCGCATACTAAATAGTTTGAAGTTGTTTGCATTTTATGATGATTAATGCTGATAATAAATAAATTGCACGACAAAATTTCTTATTCTTAACCAATCCAAAAAGTGAATAATTCATTATTTATGGACGCAAAGCGACTTGACTTGTTTTCATACGGCTTGATTCTTTGCGAATTGCTTGATCATGCAATGCAAAGATGCATGCCCCGATGAACCATAATAATCCAAAATATCAGTGACCAAGAAATATTTCCCAGTTCAATTTCTTCTCCTGAGGAAATATTCATTAGCGTAGTCATATTAGCCATGATGCGCGTGCTGACGATCGCCGTCATGTCCACAGTCTCCATAACGTCACTCATCCTCAACGCAACTTTTCTGAAAGCTGCCCTGTCTTATAAGACGGCGTGTGCGGCATTACGAGTCAGCCTTGTCATTACTGCAATTTTCGACATTATTTTCTCAGTAGTGATTGGAATCGGATCAATGGTTTGTTTCAGAGGAATGTTTCATATACACAGAGTATTTTCAGACGTATATCATGTCCACTGAAGGTGCCGTCTTGGTTGCCTACGGTCCCGTTGTTTACTTTCCAACGTGGATTGGAGATCTTGACGCGGCACTGACTGTTTCATTCACAATCGTTCAATGGGAACTTATTCCCGCCACGTGTATATGCCAATATCTATTGCTAACCAGGTGTTAGACCGTCACGTAAGAATCAACAACAATATTCTGAGCAGGAATAAGATATCTACAAAAAGGGTTATCTTGTACTCGTACGCGCCAACAATCGCTATGATTGGAGCAACGACAGTAAGTTTTACATGTAGGAGATAGAATGTATTGTTATGGGACTGGGTTGGTGTTAATTTAACGGTAAATATTCAATCCAGACATCTTTATGTCATTTTGTTCTTGTCTCCTCCAGTTGGGTCATTTTATTGCTGCAAGTGTATTGTCTTCTGTTTCAATAATCGAAAATGATCTACGCATGATTTGTTTTGTTGTAGTTTTTCGCCTACGATTTGGTTCCACTAGCGGCGTACGAGCGCACACTAAGTGTCATCGTCGAGGAAGTGCACGAACTTGAACCGAACACGACATACAGAGCATTTGGCGAAGGAATCGTGCCTACACCCGAAAATGTAATCAGTCATTACTAAAGGTGCACTATAGTCTATAGTTTATAGAGCCGCTCATAACTTTAAATTTCAGTATAGGGCTATATAGAGGTAATTGCATTATAGAATTTAATTCAGCTCAAATTTGTAATATTGAAGAGGTTCGAATAGAACAATTGCTTGTTATGGTTGTTATTGAGCTAAGTTCCAACATTTGCTTGCAGGGCAACCGATCGATCATAAAGACGTGCTTCCTGGGAGTCGGTCCATTGTACGCACTTTCCTATGTGCTGTTCACTATCTTCGTTCGCAAGATAAAACAATATCTTCAATCGGTTGAATGCCATTTGAAAGGGAAGACACTTATTCTGCAGAATAAATTTCTGAGAATGTTGACGATGCAGGTAATCTAGTATGTTCTCTTATCAATGTCTGCATGTGTCAATGCATCAAAAAGCGTAGATTTCCTGTGATCATATTCTGAAAACTGTATCAAGTTTCCAGGAAATCAAAATTTGAAACGAAAATATTTCCACACATATAGATTGTTTACAATTGACCTTGCTGCATGCAGGAGTCGAATTAAAGACTGAAAATGGCTTTTTGGGGGATTATTTCCCTATTCTCCAGGGACTTCTCCCACTCGCCGTGATGTTCTTGCCCGTTGCTGCTACCCTTATCGGAACAGCCCTTGGCCAAAGCGGAGGAAAGTGGTCAGGGCTGATCACAACTACACTTTGGATCATTCCAGGATTAGAGGTGGTAAACTTGCCTTTTTAGCACCTTGTCACATAGTTGTATGTTTCAGGCAGTCGTGTACTTGAACTTTCTCGGATGGGGACGGAGAAAGGTTGGGGATGAAAATACAAGCTCTGCAGGGAATCGAAACCCCGAATTTACGACTGCCATATTGACTAATGTTCCTAAATAAGCATTATAAAATTTCTCAAATTATCCGAAAACACAGTGAAAACGTTCTCTGGTTCTTCATACGTGCCAGCGTTCAACCGAATCGGCACGTTGTGTTTTCTTGCCTATTTTTAGCATGTTACGAAGACAATAATACACATGTCTACGTCCGTTATGCAATAATGCGTTTGAACATATCGACGATGAAATAAATTTATGTGCGAACGACGAGGGATGACTACCATTTATGGCGGTAGTCACAATCTTTGAACAACATTAAAGTTTAAGTTTCTCCGGAAATTCAGGAATTTATCCCAATTGGTATCTCCTTCCGGTCAGGCATTCAAACCAAATCTAGAGTGAGATCCATCTTCCCAAAAAATTAAGCAATAGCTTTTCTTCGTCGGGAACTTGAAGTCTCCACAGTGATGCTTCCGTCTCCAACCTTACTGCGCCCCCATCCGAGAAAGGTCAAGTATACCACAGCCTGAAATGTGCTCTTGTATTCTGAAGATATATTTACTATAACATGCATCACCCCCATAATAAGTTTCAATGAATTCTGACCTCCACACCAGGTATGATCCAAAGGACGAAAGAGATCAACGAAGCACATTTTCCTCCACCTTGTCCAAGGGCTAATGCACCAAGGGCGAATGCAATGGGAAAGAACATCATGGCCAGTGGCAGAAGACCCTGAATCAGGGTATTGAGAAGTTGAAAAGGTCTTCGCGCCTATTCAAGTCAAAACTGTGGATCGAATTATGCAAATTTTCCGCAGAATCGTCTCAACCTTCAATATAGTCCGATGAGTGAGAAAGGATGGATTGAGATTCAGAAAAGTTTACTTCCAAAATCATTTCGTAGTGATTACTAGGGTTCTCTTATCAGAGCAGTTATTGACAGCCGCCATGACTAGTGGTGGATTCGAGTCGAAAACACGACCGGGCGATTATAGACGCAGACATAGAAATGATGCAAATTTTGGCGGGTGTCAATAACTGCTCTGATAACAGAACCCTAGTGATTACACAACCCACCTGCATCATTATCATCTTCAGGAATCGCTTCTGCAAAAGAAGGGTCTTCGCACTCAAATGAGATGCGAAAGCACAAAGATATCGATTGATCTTCCATACGTAGATAATGAACATTGCATACGAGAGGGCGTACAACGGACCGACTCCCACAAAACACGTTATTATTATAGATCTGTAGTCCTGCAAAACATAGTATCTAAAAATCTTGTCTGCATTTCCAGGCAACGTTTTCCTATGCTACATGCTCTGTAGAACGGTAGTAAAGAGCATTCATTCGTCTAATTTCCGCGGAACGATTGTCTCTACGTTTGATAGACAACGGCTCCTCCAAGTGTGTTTGACGAATGAGAATTGCACTATACTGTCGAATTAGAAACCCTGCTCTGTATCGCATGAACAGTCAAAAAAAAATAACAGCTTACATTTTCTGGAAAGCGAACGATTCCTTCGCCAAATGCTCTGTACGGTGTGTTCGGTTCAAGTTCATGAGCCTCCTCGATAATTGCCTTTATTTTGGGCTCATATGCAGGCCGCGGAACCAAGTCGTAGGCGAAAAACTGCAATATACTTGATACTCCTTGTCCTTTCATTATTGGAAAATATAATATTCATGATAAATTAATAAGCGTTGTTCACTTGTTATATCTGTGACATGCATGGTTATGATGATTTGCAATAAATTTCAATTTAATTCACTCACAGCCGTCGCAACCGTCATAACTGCTGTTGGAGCATAAGAGTATGTGAGGACTCGTTTAGTGGTCAATCCTTTTCTGCTCAGAAAAAATCGGTAGATTCATATGTGGTGACTCTAACCTTGTAAGAAGTAGATATTGGCAAATGCACGAAGCGGGAATCAGTTCAAATTTAACCATTGTGAACAGAATGATGCAAGCACAATCAAGATCTCCAATCCATTTGGGAAGATACGCAATGGGACCGTAAGCAGCTAATATTGAGCCTTCAACGGACATTACATACGTCTGAAATGCATACAGTTTACAGTAAGCCTGCGACGACACCAATTCGGATTAACCAACCATTTGTCCCATTCCAATAACGACGGAAAACGCAATTCCAAATATTGCGGTGATTATGATGCAGAATCGCATTGCAGCCCAGTCCGTTTCATACAACACGGCAACTTTTAAGAAAAATGCATTGAGAATGAGTGAAGATATGGAAGCTGTGGACATCGAAGCGATCGTCAGCTCGCGCATCATTTTCTTCTCCTGAAAATGGTGAAAATTTCAGAAAAAGGCGCTTATATTTACTTGGTATATTATTGCAGAGGAGGCAATCTTTGATTGCTTGAATCACGCAATTTAAAGGAGACGCACATCTTTATAATACAGCGAAATAGTCGGCTACAAATTTTCTAAAAAAAACGCAATCGTGGCAAATTGCCTTTTGCATTCGAACCCATTATGCTTTTTTCCAGATGTACGTAATAACATCTCTGTTCATGGACAAAATAGCGCACTAATAAAAACTCAGAACATTGGAAAAAATTATTATTGCCTTGCATAAGAAAACAATTGATCACGAACGCTACAATAATTGGATTATTTGAAATGAGGCTATGATCACCGTGTATATGTCTGCGATGATTATTACATCGCGGAAATTCAAGTTGGCGTGAACAAACGAATAAGCAATGTTGGAAACGCTCGAGGAACTGTTCCAGTGTCAACGGAAATGAAAAGGACGTGATGTATTGACATATTTAAATGAGTGAGAGCCCTTAAACTGCCCTGATTTCTCACAGTAATTTTTATCAACCGAAATTTAAGTGCTGCTCGACAGTTGTGGGAAGGAGACTGTCGATAATCGATGGTAATCATGCATTCGCTAGTTTTTACACGAATCTACTCATCAAAAGTTGTTTTCAGTGTGCGTTCATGAATGTGTTCAGCAATTGATGTTTGAGCATATTCTCTATTCATGAATACTCCCTCGCATATGCAAACCATTAAGCGTTCTATTCAGCAAGTAAGGTTAAAAAACGTTTAGTCATTTACAAATCTAGGTGTATTCAAGAATTCTAGAACCTTTGAAGCAAATATTGTTGCCATAGGTATGTGAATCAACGCTTGATTGCGCAACAAAAACATGCTGAATCATCTTCTCAATTGACTAAATGATGACTAAAGCTGTTAGCTCCGTTAGCTGAAACTCGTATAAAATTCAGGGCTGCAATATATGTTGTTGGAATAGTGCTGAACATTTCTACACTTGTCTATAGCAATGGCTTACCCAACCGACTTGTAACAACTGCGTCCTTGTCACCGGAACGATTCACGCAATTCAGCTCTTAGTTTCCTTGACAGAAAAAGTGTCGTGCGGTGACCCATTGTTGTCCCGACGAAATCTGAATCTCACCTTCAGCGCATATCTTGACTCAGTTTCCTTCAGTTCGCTGCTTGCACAGGAGCCTTTGGAATGGATTGCATAAGCGTACTTCCAAATTATATATATATCACTAGATAATTCTCCAATTTTAAAACCAAACATATGTAGATAATAGTGATTTTACGACAAGGATGAATAAATAATATTGATTGATGTTTGGGAAGGCTAGATGTTCCTGTTCATCGCATTATCGGGTATTATGCATTCGAACCGATGTATGTACATTTATTGGTGTTCATTTTAAATAAATTAATCGTTTCACTGGTATCAACTTACTACATTTATTTGAACGTTGCTAGCGGCATGCAGAACTTTGTGCGGTTTCTCTACAACGATTTTTGATATTGTAGGCATCAGAATACAATTTCACAAAAATGAGTCTATTCTTCTCACTGATCGTTTTCTTCATACAATTGTCCCATAAAATGAGTATGTCACTCAATTCTTATGAACCATTCGGACGACAACGCCCATAAAATATGAAGATATCTCAGTGAAAATAACCATTTTTTGAACTGCCGATAGTTGAATTACGCGACACGATTACTCCCACATTTATTCACTCAAAAAGGTCATTATATCGAAGCGTTTTGACACATCTGTATTCTTTGAACGAAGGTGACCATGCGCAGCGAAAATGCATGAACCGTCGTAATTCAAACAATCAGTGATCAAGAATCATTTCGTGGTTGAATTTCGTAATATATAGGTCGTCTGCTGAGCACATATTCATTTGCAGAGTGAGCGTAACAATGATGCGTGACTTGACCATCACTGTCATGTCCAAAGTCTCATTATTGACTCTCATCATTAACCTTGCTACAAAGTGGGCGCCATTACGTGTCTGCCTTGTCATTACGGCAATTTTCGGCATTATTTTCTCAATTGTGATTGGAATGAGATCGATGGTTTGTTTAGGAGGAATATTTCGTAGTAACAGAGTATTTTCAGACTTATATTATGTCCACTGAAGGAGCCGTATTGGTTGCCTACGGTCCCGTTGTTTACTTTCCAAAGTGGATTGGAGATCTTGACGCGGCACTGACTGTTTCATTCACAATTGTTCAATGGGAGTTGATTCCGGCGTCATGTATTTGTCAATACCTGCTTCTAACAAGGTGTGGATCCTCAATTGTTAATATACATCGTTATTATATTTAACAGGAAAGGAATATCTACTAAAAGAGTCCTCTTATACTCATATGCTCCAACAGTAGCAATGGTGGTTGCAACAACAGTGAGTATGCATGGAGTCGTTAATTTATTATAATTTTTATTTATTTTTTCTCTGACACATGCGTTAAGTATTTCTCCTACTATGCCTTTGACTGAATCTTTTTTCAGTATTTCTCTTACGACTTGGTTCCGCTACCGGCATACGAGCGAACGCTAAGTGCGATAGTCGAGGAAGTGCATGAACTCGAACCCAACACAACATACAGGGCATTCGGCGAAGGAATCGCGCCTGTACCCGAAAATGTAGACATTATCAAACATTTAATTTAGATTTGAAGGGTTTTCATAGCACGAAATTGCAACATTTGCTTGCAGGATAACCGATCGATCATAACGACGTGCTTTCTTGGAGTCGGTCCACTATACGTCCTTTCCTATGTGCTATTCACTATCTTCGTTCGCAAGATCAAACGATATCTTCAATCGGTTGAATGTCATCTAAGTGCGAAGACTCTAGCCATGCAGAACAAATTCCTGCGAATGTTGATGATGCAGGTGATTATTCTTCAACAATTGCCAGGATTTCTTACGTAAGCAATTCAAATACTTACGTTTGTGTTTAGGGACTTCTGCCACTCGCCGTGATGTTCTTGCCCGTTGCCGCTACCCCTGGCGGAACGGCCCATGACAAAAATTTAGGAAAATCGTCAGGGCTGATAACAACCACACTTTGGATCATTCCTAGCTTGGAGGTGAAAAAACATTGATCTAAAATAGCGAATGGCATAGATGTAAATTATTATGGCTTGTTTTCTAAACCAAGCAATGCATTTTCCAGTCGCGTCATTCAGTATAAACATCTACATGTTTCGACTATTGCTAGTCCCGTTGTGTCATTGCTATTCAGCTGGTTATACTTGAACAAAATACAAAAACAGTCTGTGGGACCTTATTGTTTGTCCAGAAAACACAGTCTCATTTTTAAGGCGCTCGTCTACTTGAGTTTCCTCGGATGGGGACGAAACAAGACTGGAGACGGAACGACGCCACCCGGCTCCAGAAGCACATGAACGATTGTTGCATGATGATATACTTATGTATTTGTGATTAACGATATTTAAATGTCATGAATATAGTTGAAAAGATTGTATATCACACCCGTTATAGCACAAAGTACACGAAAATTCCAGAGTATGTGATTATCTATATCCAATCTCTTTGTTATTGTGAATCGCAGATTTTAAAAAAAATACGGCTAAATTATTCACCGTTGACTTACCCCATAACCCGCTGTACCTTGAAACGTATTATCTCCCCTATCATGGACTTCTCCACAACGGGCGCCACAGAAAATTATAAATGATGACAGTCTTTTGTGGGAATACATTAGAGCTGGCATTGTTGATCTTATGCAATTCGCCGCGCTAGCGCAACTCAGGAGTTAGAATGAGTGGGTTAAAACTCGCATTGTGAATCAAGAGTTGGGATTTAATTGTGCATCGTAAATCTCGTGAGGAAATTGTAAAAACAGGCAATTGTATCAACTATTTTAGTTATCAGTATTTATTTTTAGTATTTTATTCTATTATTTTAGCCAATAATATTCCGTTGTCCCCCCATTCGAGGAGTCGACCGCGCGCCCTGGAGTATTGGCGAAGGAGTGATGCGCAAATCCCAACTAATTTCATCCTAACTCGTGATTTGGAATGGTCATTCTAAATCCCAGCTCCCATTTCCATAGTCAAATGAAGGATTGTAATTAGAGATCCATATCATTCGCGAACCACAATGTCTGCTCTAGAATACATCAAGGTATTGTAAGCGTGCTGCAGAAGTTTGAACAAGCTCTCGTCCGAATTGCCGGTTCTGGATATGGAAGTATGTCTAAAAAATCGATTTTATCTCATTGATGTGATGACATGAATTAATGAAAGCTGCGTATATTGTTCTCCTTGTTGTGCCACGAGGTGCATTCCGTGCCTCTACTCATTCCTCACATGTTATTACTCCGTTCTACAACTCATCCACTTCTTCTCGGCAGTCATACATTGAACCTCTAGAAATAAAGTGGTCGGAACTGCGAACCGCAGCAAATGCTAATGCATTTCTAACGATTCGCAATCAGTTGTCTTTCATTTAATTACAAGCAAGGGAGAGAATTAGTGTTGGCTAATGCGCTTGCCTCTACTCATTCCTCGATTGATAGATCGATGCCGACAAAAATTTGGAATGAAGTGATAGTTGTACAATATGTCTATACAATATGCTAATGTTTGATGCATCAAACGACCACTGGTTTGTATCACAAAGGATTATTCGTTTGAAGCATTCATTTGATGAACGGCCCACACTAGCCGTAAGTGAGGCCTCACTATGGCTCATTTACGGGGAAATGAGGCCTCACCGGTAAATGAGGGTTCATTTTTATATTTTTAAAAATTAAAAAAAGCATGAAATTGTAATGAGACCTTGTTTACTCTCGTTTTCACACCCTAATGGAGAATGAATGCATTCATCCGTGTAGTAGGGTTCACCATCGCCCGTTACATTTCTCAGCTTTTCGTCGCAATGCAGGGAGCCCCCCTCCCCTCAAAGCGTTCTTATTCCCAACTTTCATTCCTATTCACTGCGATCGCAGACCCCGCCCCTATATTGTGCAATAAGAAGTGTCATATATAAAAATAATAGGTATTTGCTTGCTCTAACAGGATGATTATCGTCTGCTATACCACGCAATTTGAAAGCAATGGAAATGTGTATCGTTACTTTCATTTCATTACAAGCATGTCTCGTTTAAACATTTGATGATTCAAGCGATCAGAGCTTAATAATTACTTTTCTAGGGGAATAACAACATCTCGATATTCGTACGTAGAAAAACATTTTCAGAAAAAATGCTTCGTGAGCTGACGATTGTGTCCATGTCCATCATTTCTGTCGCTGCCTTCATTCTCAACGGAATTTTCCTCAAAGTCGCATTGACATATAAGGCGAACTGGGCGGCTCTACGCTATTGTCTTGTAATTAATGCGACATTCGGCATTCTCCTCGCGGTTGCAACAGGAATGGGACAATTTGTAAGAACTTCATATTTCAGATTGTTAAAAAAATCACTTAATGACTATGAAAAGTTCTGCTTGCAGACTTTTATAATGTCAAGTGAAGCCGTGGTTATGCCCGCATACGGTCCCGTTGTGTATCTTCCTAAGATGATCGGGGATTTCAATGCGGCTGTTATTCTTGTTTGCTCATTTGCTCTGTGGGAAATCATTCCCGCTCCGTGCATTTGCCAGTTCCTACTGTTGACAAGGTGAAAGAGTAAATGCGGGACTATTTGAATATCCGCTTGTAGGAAAGGAATATCTACAAAAAGAACACTACTATATTCGTATGCTCCGACTATCGCAATGATTGCTGCTACAATGGTACGTATAGCATCAGATTTAAGATAACCAGCTAGAATGAAAGGGTCTTTCCTTGCTTAATAGAGATGCAGGCAGCACAAGTAATTCAAGATTCTACGAAATTGTTACCCATTTTTCCACACAATAGCACTACAAAAAATCTATATTTCGAAGAGCTATGCTAAAAAAAAGTATCTATCGCCTCGAATTCCAAAATATTGGCTTTTGTCAACACATTATCTATCACATTACAGTTCTTTGCTTACGACCTGGTACCTCGGCCGGAATACGAGCCAACGCTACGAGCGATAATTAACAATGTGCACGAACTTGAAGCAGACACACCCTGCCGGGCATTCGGAAGTAGCATCTTTCCCCAACCGGAAAACGTATGCCAAGACTCAAAATTGGATGTAAAACGTAGGCTGCTTAGCAACAATTTTCACAAAAGGGTTGTTTTTTTGCACCCCGGCTCAAATACTCTGACTGGGTACTATCCCCTAATCATATTATTTTAAAAATGTATAACAGCTATGCATTTTCCTGAAAAATGAATTTCAGAACTACAGAACGGTCTTAACGACGGCATTTGTGGGAGTCGCTCCACTGTACACTCTCTCCTATGCACTATTCACTATCTTCGTTCGCAAGATCAAACATCATCTGGAGTCTGTCGGATCTCATCTGACTGCGAAGACTCTTCTGATGCAGAAAAGATTTCTGAGAATGCTCATGATGCAGGTAATTTATTGTTGCAACTGCCAAGCTTTCATTTTTAGTCCTTTGAATTTTAATTTTCTTAATATTTAGAATTAAAATTTTTCTTGAAATAACCCGAACATTGAATAGCTAATTCTAATATTTTAAATATTCTCCAGGGGCTTCTGCCACTCGCAGTTTTGTCATTTCCCGTCACAATCGCCCTTGCCGGTATCGCGCTTGGCCAGAATTTAGGCACTTGGTCGTCTATAGTTCCAATCACAATGTGGAGTATTCCTGGCATGGAGGTTAGTCATGTGGCCGTATGCAAGAAGCTTCGCCATTGGCGAACCTTCGCTGGCGAACCTTCGCCGGCGAACCTACCTTCGCCGGCGAACCCTCGCCGGCGAACCTTGCTTCACCGGCGAACCTTCGCCGGCGAATCTTAAAAATGGTCGTAGGGCCTCGAACCAAAGACCAATGGATAGTATTCGGCGAGACAAGTTCTACCGTAACCCAAACTACCGTAATCCAACAGTAACCCAAAAAATTCAAAATGCTCCGATCGCCGCCATTTTCACCCCATACCCTAAATCGGCCACGAGGAATTCAAAAATTGTATCCATTTCTACCGTATCCTACAGTAACCTACCGTAATCCTACAGTAACCCACCCAAAAATTTCAAAAAGCTCCGATTGCCGCCATTTTCACCCCATAGGGGTAATCGACCACGGCGATTCCGAAAAACGTACTCTTTACTGCCGTATCCTACAGTAACCTACCGTAATCCTACAGTAAC
>JACMIF010002618.1:0-17274 GCA_014805445.1 Diplogasteroides magnus | reverse complement strand
AGGTTAATAATAATGATGGCGCATATGTGTAATTTATTCGAAATATTGGTATTGAATTGCAAGATAAAGATGGAATGGGAAAAAACTTTCTTACCAACCTAGTAGGTCTGATGCTTTAAAAATCGCTGATATACACCTATCTTCCAACTGCAATAAATCATGAAGAGATAACAAATGACGGGTTTGTATGGCATATGAGGAGAAAGACAGCTGCGAATGTTTGCGCAATGGTGAAATGGACAGATGCGCGCGTCGTTGTTTCCATTATAACGAAGCTAAGATCCATTTCACCATTATGGTGCTAAAGTCCATGGTATTTTGGTCTTTCACCCGGCATAGGCACCCAACCACTGAGCCACCTCCGATAAGGCAATCGATTCACAATTGAGCGCAAGGCAACATTCATTTCTAGAGAAATAAATATGTTTCACCAAGCTTATAAAATCCTTGCGATCATTCCGGATATAATCGCAACCTTGTACTTTTCAATATAAAAAAATAATCAAAAAATTAATGATGGTCCTGGAAAAAGTCCTTGCGGTGAAAATATTGGCCAACGCATTCTCATTTTCAAAAGAAGCAAGAAGAAAATAAAAATGTGTTAGATGCCCCATTTCCCCCTCCCCGCCACTCTTTCAGTAAGAACGACAGGTGGAACGGAACATAAGCACATGCGGCAATGAAGAGCTTTCAACATTAATGCGTTTATTGAGAACTGACGGGCATGGGAAAATCAATCGATAATAATAAATAAATCAATATTTGTGTGTGTCTTCACCCTTGTCTTCAGCTGCAGTGATGATGTGAGTGAACATAACGCTGCTTTCCAAATGACCTTGATTAGGCGAATCAATAGCTAGAAGACATTGAAGTTTCACAGAAATAATGTATTGCCGTAATGGACTGGTTTTGCGTTCCCGACTTGTTCTCGTTTTGTAGATACATATAATAATAAGCATGGTGAAAATGTGGACGATGTTTGAGAGAATACAATCAGATAGGTAATGGTTGACAGCGTTTAATAGATACCGTTATTATTCATGTAAGCGGAACTGATATAGCTGGTACACATAGCGATTTTTGGTCGTGTTTTGCGCTAAACAACGGAAAAATTCTTATATAGAAATCCTGAAGCATATTTGAACACACTGTGAAAAACATGAATACGTGGTATCTTTTGATGCGGTTTGATGTAAACTAATTAAAATTTAATTATAAGAAAGTTTTTGACTCATTTGAGCGAGGATAAACTGAAATATCAATTGAAATCATGAAAATTAAGAAATTTTCAGATATTTTCAATGCGTCCTGAAATACTTGGACATATCAGTTCAGTTTACATGAATAATAGCTTCTAGTCATGTTTTCTCACCTGTCTAAGAACGCTAGACATTCAATATTTCATTAGGTAAACATTCCATTGGACATAATTTTCAAAGCCGTTATATAATTTTCTAGCTGGCTCACACCAATTTCTTCAAGATATCGGATAGATACAAAAATAAATCAACAATTATGATGAGCTAATGGTCTCTACGTTCGATAGAGAACCGCTTGAGTGGATTAGACGAAAGACAAATGCACTTTACTACCGACTTGCAAACCTAAATAGTGCCCCAGCCGATCAACGCAAAATCCGTCAAATACAGTCGTTTCGAGAGTTTCGGCGAGCACACTGGATTCAATTTTTCATTCAAAATCTACTCTTCCGAGGTTTGCCACAATAGAGTATCAACATCCAAATCAAACTTTTAGAATTTCTCATCTTTCGCTGCTTCTCTCTTCCAAATATGCCTCTTTTCAGCGATAGCCCTAAGTATTAGGAATCGTGCATTATGATGTTCAGAGAGGCTTTCTACTGGGCGATAGTAGCCCAGTCGATCAAAGCAACATTCGCAAACAAAGATTCTTTCACCGTTTTGGTGAGATCCAAAAATTCACATTGCATTGAAAAGCATCTAGTGAGTTGAGTTCAAGAAATGTAGAGTTCTTTTTATGCCTATGTCGAAACGCGAGACTTTTGTTAAAGTTCCTCATTCCAGTTCGCAACTTTAAAAAAAAACATCCTTAGTTGTCTGCCAACAGACCATTCGGGTGCATGATTAAAGCGCGATGGACATCTGCGCCATAGTGGTGGAAAAGATAATCGCAAACAGTTGCGTAAATATTTCAGTGAATACGTTTCATGCATCTCTGATATAGACATCAATTACACCGGCGATGAAAAAGCTTCGTGAATATGTTTCATTCAGATTATTTATTCGATTCCGAGTTACTTTACCAATAAGTCCACAGGACGATTTTTTTAAGAATGGAGAATTTGAAGTGGCAATTTTTCTTACTAAGCAACAGCTTTCGAGGTATTTTCGCGCTATCACAGTTGCTATGCGTATTTCAACATTGTAGCGCAAAATTCAGTGCTGCAACTGCATTTCATCCACAAGCAAAGCACGAAAGACTAGTGCGTCATGTACATTTCCGCCGCAATAGTGAAATGGACAGATGTCTCATTATTGACGTCATTATCACGGCACGAGTGCCCATAGCACTAATCTGGGGCAAATATCCACGGTAGGGTTCACTCTTTTTCAGAGCAGTTATTGACAGCCGTTAATAGTAAGCCTTTTTCTCACTTCATTCCTAGCGGTCGGTTCTGAGATGTAGAGACGACCGAGCTATGAAAGACGTAGAAGACGAAATGGTTGCACTTCTTTGTCAATAACTGCTCTGATAAGAGAACCCAAATCTATGAAGCACCATGAACAAATCCATGAACAAAGCTCGTCATAATCGTTTATTTTTGTAACACCAAGCATGGAAAAGTAAATAGCGCGAATTCGTTTCTGCAATTCGATTCAGGGATCTGAGAGCTCACTCGAAAGACATGGTGTGCTTGGTGCACGTGGCGTGATTTTGCTATTCAGTTAGCTTACTCACCATGTCAAACTTCGTCCACATTTTCATTATTATTTTTATGTCCAAAAGCAAAACAAGTCAAGAGCGTAAAACTAGTAAATTACGACAATACATTCATTCTGTGAAACTCAAGCGGAATTGCCTTCAAGTTGAAGAAGCACGAATATTTATTGATTTGTGATTATTGATTTGTGATTGATCTGACCCCCAAAAATTTGCTATCAAAGCATTTCCAGGAAAGCTCGTAATTGTTCCGTTACCATCCACCTGCAATGATTACCAATAATGAAAAAGTTATATGCAACTGACAAGAGGAATTGATCCGTAAGGAAGACATAGAATATATTATTTTTTCATAAGGCGATGGATTGTCAGCATATCCTAAACGTGATCTTTATAATTTTTCTGAAACATATCGCTTACCAAAAAATATGAGCGACCCAATTCTCATTTGTGAACCGAATGCCTTATCGAAGATAGCTCTACAATGCACATTAGTGGAATAATGATTCCATTCGTAAAAGCCCCTTTCACTGCCTCCGGGCGAGTCAAACGTACTCCACATTTTGGCCATGATTATAATCTACACACCACATGACGTCCAGAGAGCGGAAAACAAGTCTATTACGACTATATATTCATTCCGTGACACTCTTCTTGAACTGTAACTATAGGCACATGTTCTTGAATCAGTCGCTATTCGTGCACTAAACATGTAGACGTTTCATTTGTATTCATAATAAAGATGATATTGAAACCAATCGATCAATCGAAATCGAACAGGTCTCGAAGGCGTTCGACGAATTGATGAGGCAGACGTGGTCGGCTGGCGCATTCTTAAATCGATCGATAATTCAATATCGACCGATACATCGATTTTATAAAGTAACCACGAAGACCCTTTATCTAAATCAAAGCACGCCCAAAGAATAGGTATTTATTTATATGTATTGCCAGCGCAATTGTCTCAAGAATCATCACTGAAATATGTACAGGATAAGCATAAACGACAAGAGTCAAACACAGTTGAAACGCTGTTTATGCGGTAAGACGGGGTTACGGCAGGATGGTAGTACTTGGTGTTGCCGGTATAGTAGACGATGAGCTTCCTGGAGGCAGTGGTAGACTTCAGATACACGGATTCGATGGCCTACAGGGGGTCCAGGACGAAAGTTTTTTCATTTGGACTATTCTTCCGATTTGACCTATTTCAAATGGACTATTCTTCCGAAGCGAGTGTAATGAAATTGGACTATTCTACCGAAACGAGTTGGACCATTCTTCCGAACTACTGGTATTGCTACAATATGTGCCAACAACAGATTGTAATTTTGTCAATGTAGCTAAGCAAGTAAAATAAACATGATGTATTAGGTTGGTGCATTATGAACTATTCCTTTATTTGAACACACATATCTTGACCGCGACGAATGGCATAACCAAGGGGTATGGCCTGGCACATGGTGGGTTAATGCCCTGCTCATAGCCGACTCGGCTCCCCCTCCCTCTCCGCAGTGACTCCGGCGCGATTGTTCAAATTTGCCAAATACATGATTTTCGGACCCCCCTTTTGGATTTTTGGCCGCATTTTTTGTGGACTTGATATAGAATCCAACTATGAACTGATTATTGTAGGCAAGTGAAAGCCCGACACGCCTGGGCGGCCGACTGCACAAATAAAAAATTTTCACGGAGTTATGGTCGAAAGACCAAGACTATACGAAAAAGTGTCAAAATGCAACTAGCCACATGTGCTTCATAGTATAAGCGTAGAATAGCTGGAGTATCAAAACTGTGATTTGTGAACTTGAACAATAAACGATTGCACCCATTCTGATATCAAATGAGTTTCAGCAGCTTTTTATAGTTCGGCTAAATGATAGGTAGACGAGCCAAGGTCTTCGGTGTATTTATCAATTTTTGACAGGGCGTAGTGGCCCAAAAATACTGAATATCACAATATGCATGTGTATCAAATAAGGTAATCCCGCAGGAATTTACATTTTATTTATTTCGACCGCGAAAAATTTAGCTTTTATTAGAAATACCGTAGTTTTGATGTTCCTCTACAATTTCGTCGTTGGTTTTTATCACTGAAGTGTCCATATTGTCGCGTGCTGCCCTTCTGCTCTCTCACCTCTGATAAGAGAGAGGAGGAGCAGAAGGACAACGCTTCAGTAGTCTTATCTGGATCACCTCTTGAGTGGCTGCCTACCCAACATCCCTGCTAAGTCTCGACTCGTCAGTGGGATACACCACATTCGATGGGGGAAGAGGGTTGAGTAAGTGATCGGTCCTCCCGATCGCATCACTGTTTTGAGCCAAGGGAACATCTCGTCCCCGAACTAAAACTCGTATCCGCAGGAATTTACATTTTATTTATTTCGATCGCGAAAAATTTAGCTTTTATTAGAAATACCGAAGTTTTGATGTTCCTCTACAATTTCGTCGTTGGTTTTTATCACTGAAGTGTCCATATAACTGCTCGCCATGGTTTATTTACGAAATTTATGTCCGCATTCTCAAAATAGCTGAATATACTAACGATGGCGTTACACTAATGCTTATACTAATGCCATTTGTAGATGCCCTGACCATCGCTGCTCCTTTGTGTATTTCATCATTATGGTGCAAATATCCGTGGTGCAGCTGCATTTAAGCAATAAAGGCTCTAAAGGTATTGCGACATGGACATTCGAGCCGTAATGGTTAAGTGAACAATTGCGCTACCAAAGTGGTATTTTATCACAGTGATTCACCGCCATTGCGCAAACATCCATGTCATGCTGTGTTTCACCTCCACAAGCAAAACTAATCATATTGTTGGCTCATTTTTTGCGGTTCAGAAATTAAATAAGTAATTGGTGCGGAGACGCTTCAGCCGACTGCGAAACCTATGCTCTATGGAATGTTTCATGACGCAAAATTGAATATCCAGGGTTCTTATACGGGTGAGACATGGCCAGAAACTAAGGATACCTTATTCACTGCCCTCGACGTCCACAAATCTCATTGTATACGCTGAAAATATATTAACATTTTCACTATAGTTATTATCTACAAAACCAAAAGGATAGTATCAATATCGCAAAATCATGTTATTACTACTATATATTCTGTTTGTGAAATTCAAGTTGAACTGTCAATAACCGAATGTGTCAATGAATCAGTCATTATCAATTGTAACCTGTCAATAGATACATAATTAAATAAATAATCAATTAATTTCCGCGTCAAACTGATACGTCTCGAAGGCGTTCGACGAATCGATGCGGAAGACGTAATCGGCAACAGGCAGCCGATTTTTGTGATTATTTTTGAATTCACTCAATGGAATGCATTCCAACCAGGGCTGGGACAAGAAAAGGTCACCAAGAATTTTCTTGGTACAAAGAAGCTCGAGAAAAAAACCAAGAACAAAACCCAAGAAAACAAGAATTCCCAAGAAAATTTATATTTCTTTTTTGCAATTGGAAACAACAATTAATGACTGCGAAATGTATTATTATTAACTAATGCATTTTCTGCTGTGTAACTGGCTAATTTGAAGAAAAAAAATTTTTAACGAAAAATTCAACTATTGCTCAAAAAATCATTTCAACACCTATTTTTCCAATAATTCTGCAGTGAAAAATATAAAAATTTCTTGAAAATTTCTTGAAAATTTCTTGTAAAAACCCAAGAAATTTACCAAGAAATTTTTTCTTGGTAAAAACCCAAGAAAACAAGAAATTACAAGAAACAAGAAACAAAAAAGTCCCAGCCCTAATCCCAACGAAATTATCGTGAAGATCTATGCTACTTCGTTGCTGGTCCAGTAGCTGAATCGCATCAAAGGAACGCACGATTACAACCCCGGAGAGTTAAAGTGCGCATCAGGGGGTTACAGTAGAATTTAAATTTGAATTTGCGCGGGAAAAGAACTCCTCGGGGCTTATTCAGTTGGAGGACGCCTTTGTCCATAGTCAGAATGACATTGCTGCAGAACTTCTCATCCAACCACTCAATGGCAGAAATGCATAGAATAAGAGGAGATTGTCGCAAGTGTTGTGTATTTTTCACAGATTGACGTATGTGGTTGCGATCAAAGAATTGTTTATTTGCCGTGAATATATTCACTCTGCGAAACATAGAACAATTGTGGATGTTCTTTTTGCAGAAAACATTACAGCAAATATGAGAAAAGGCTGAAATTGACCACCAATTCGGAACTTCTTCCTGTCTTTTTCTTCATTTCTTGTAGTTGAGAGTGAATCAAAGGACTCGTCCCATCCCATACTTACACTTCTCTGCACCAGGTAGTACCCGACACCCATTCAGACGAATGGAATGGGGGTTATTGATTTAGGACGTCATTAATCAATTCTAGATCAGTATTGATTGACTGATCTAGTATTCATATTATGACGTAATTGATCGATAATTGAAGTAGCAGCAGTTTTATTAGTTTTTTTTTTAAATTTGAAATACATAATCTATACGAAGCGATATCTTCGTACGAATTCGCTTTTACTCAACCAGCGAAACATAACGAAACTATTTCGTTCGTCTCCCTGTTTTTATCGTTTTTCATCATAATTCATTTTATTATCAAATGTGAAGCTTCCCTGATTTTTCAATGTTTCTATATTAATTAAATTACAATCTGGTCACTCTATAGGATGCATCCCAGCGTTATTAACGTGAAGGTGTAGGCCACTTCGTTGCTGGTCCAGTAGTCGCATCAAAAGAACGCACATTTCCAACCCAACGGAGTTATCCTGCGCATCAAGGATTACGATAGAATTTGAGTTAGCGTTTGGGCGGGAAAACCTACCTGGAATGGCTGCGGACATTGGCCACCATTATTACAGAAAAATGCCTAAAATCTTGTCGTTCAGAAATTATTTAGGATAAGTTTCATGACTGCGATAATAAGAAAGAATTTCGCAACGACAGTGGTCTTTGAACCTATCACTGTAAACATACCATAATCATATCTACCGTATCAATGCAACTCGACTCAAATCACTCTGGACAGCCTACCGAAACCCACATTCGCCTGTCGCTGTACTTCCTCCTGCTCTGTGGTGTCTCTTATGCCGACCTTCAATGTCGTGTTCCCTATTTGTTCGATCTCCACCAGGGTGAAGATGCCGTTTAAACGGTTCTCGGACCAGAACCTGAACATCAAAGGGTTCGAATGGGATACGGTACTCTCGTTTATTTATTGATTGAAACGGATGCAGTTACAGTCTCTGATAAAAATGAGAGTACAATTTGGCGAAGTTGTCAAATCCATAAAGCTACCATTCCTGTCCGAGTTCCTGAGTCGCACGAACTGTTTTTGATGATTCCTGAGAACGTTCCTCGGGTCCTGTGAATAAATAAATATTTTCAGAGTGGATTTACAAGAACTACTGAGATGTAATACAGCTTTGATGAAATCCTCCTCATAAATCTCTTGCTAAAGCATTGAAAGTATTCCCCTTTGCCTTTTCACTAGGAATAGCACAGATCATAAGAGATGAAATATCTCTCCTCAGGTTCATTTCTAGTTGCTATCCACTCACAACAAGGTTGGTCTCTCGTTAACTTCCACCAAAGATCTTGAAACGATTCATGAAGTGCATTCCTTTTCTCTAACTCACACTCTAGCTGTTCTCCCTGGCAGAGGATTGATAACCGCCCGATTTCAATTAGAAAAAATAGTATGCACTTTATGAGCCGATTCAAGATCTCTTTCTTCCACCCACCATTTCCATCCGTCTAGAACATCCCTCCCACAAACGCGTCCAACTTGTTGATGTCGTTGTTGTAGACAAGTGAGATATTGTGGAAGAGCTACATATTTCATATATGTTCAATGCAAACACCGCCGCACCAGTGTTCTTACAGGCATTTTAATTTATATTATAGCTATGAAACATATGAGAAATGTTACAATTCGTTAGTGATATTCTCATTTTCATCTTGAAATACTTATAAATGGATTATTCACATAAAGTTGAGGGTTGATTGTGGGCCAAATCTTTGGCTGAAGTCCGATTGCTCCTCTAAATGTCTTTTGGTTCCCGCGCGGATCTTTTGACTACCGTATACCTCAACTGTTTGTACGACGACAGTCCGTGCACAGTATTATGAAAAGGGGTTTCCACATGCAAGAACAAAAACGCACTCGCCACACCACAATACTACACCACAATTGAGGTTTATACTCCCGCCGCGAAACCCCTGATTATTCAATTCAATATACGGTAGAAATTCCACGAGAGACAACGGGATTTGAAGAGACACGACGAGACGATCAGATGGTTCATGTATGCAACACGCAAATATAATAGAGAAGAACTCAATTTTCGCGTATTTTCCGTGTATTTCTGCCTGAAAAATATGCAACACGAACATTATATAAGTTATTCGACCGGTTTGTTCTTGCATGTGACACAATACTGTGCGTGGTCCCTTCCTCTCATATTGGCTATTGCCACTGCGTCCAATCGAGAAAGGTGCGTCGGACCATACATGAAGTCTGCAAGTACCGTAATAAGTTTACATGGGTCAGAATCAGTCAAATAGGTCAACTACCGTTAACAGGAAACATTGCTCGATGGATCAGATTTAGTTATTTGGTCACACACATCTCAAGTCCGCGAAGATTACGGTAACTTCGGCTTCTGCTATTTTACTTGTTATCCCCAATACGACCTCTTCGACTGAGTATTCCTAAGGGATAAGTGTTTATCCATTTTATTTATAACCTTGCAATGTAAACTTGGCGAGATTGATCTGAGAGAGTTTGCAATGCTTTTAACTGTTCTGTGAAGCATATTTTATATGAAATGTAGTGAACAAAATCAAACCCCTAAGACAATACCAGTCTAAAATATTTCTACTGGCGATTCTAAATCGGTGAATTTGTCGTCATTCTTCTCGGCTGCCGGTCGTCCAAACCTTGATTGAGAACAGCCCGGCGGTGAAGTAAGACAGCAAACTAATCGATAGAACGGAAACAATAAATAAATGTTCAAAACACTCAATCATGTGCGCTATGGCGATCAACACTTCATTTGGGTAGTTCATTTGATCATGTAACTCCCGCAGCGGTTCTCTCCAGAGTACGGTAGGGCGCCAAATTCAAACCTGCACGCCAAATTCAAAACTGGTCCACCGGTTGTCGCACAGTCTCAATGCAGAATAACCTACGATCTATGGGCGTAAGGTGCACTTTGAGTCTCCGAACAGCATAAAAAAGGTAATCTGGATTACGAAATCGAATATTACGGTAGATTTCGCTTGAGACTCACCATCGTTTCCGGGAAGTTGAGCGCCGCGGTGGCAAAGGCTTGTGAAATGCCCTGACTATGAGAGATGTGGGACTTGTAACTGAATGATGTCTTTCATATCACTGATCTTAACGATTGGCGAAGTTGTTACTCGTCCTGTCTCAAATACTGAAAAATGTTTACTTTGTGTATGGAGGAATAGCCTCGTCGTCTCCCAGCAATGCTGCCTGCATTGCTGGGAGACGACGAGGTCGTAGGGGACGATTTTCTGGAATTATTTTACTCACTACAAAGACTTACCACAAAATTATTGCCATTTCATCAAAGAACAGACAAACAGCTGTGAAACATATTCCAGTTAGATGAATATTCGGTGATCAATTATTGTATGATGGCAGCTTGAAGAAGCATATTCCTACCATGTTTGCCCACCTGCAGTGTGGCGAGATAGAGAATCGCACCTCAGATGAACCAAAATGATTCAATCTCATTCGCATATCTTCTGTAAATATTTTTGTGAAATTTCCTAAGGAGATGTGGAATGAATGCTGCCATTGCTTTAGTGAACAGATATCATGAAACATATTCCAATTCGATGAACCTCGATGCATATCATGTGAATGAAGCATATCGACTAAGATTTTTTATGGTGATATTGATTGATGTCTGTCTATGTTAGAGATGCATGAAGCATATTCACGCGTTTGCGCCGCAATGGTGAAATGAACTATTGAGCCGTGAGACTCCCGACAACGATGACGCAATTGTTCATTTCACTATTATGGCGCAACTGTCCATTGCGCATTTGTCTTTCATTCCAATCATTTGTGTGCGGATCCATGCAGAATAGCGAGTATATCAAGAGAAGCGATGAATCAAGATCAAAGTCGTGAACAGCAAAAGTAAATATGATCTTGTCATCCAGCAGCGTCGAATTATGTTTCACGTCGAAGTCAAATAGGTGTGGTGCTAAAAATCGCTAATCCACTGCACGCTTGTCGGAAATAAATCATATTATTGTGGAAAACGGAATTGATAAAATCCATGTCTCCGCCGTTGTCTCTCGCCCCCTCTTCCTCTCTCCAAAATACTCGCCGTTGTCTCTCGCCCCCTCTTCCTATCCCCCAGGTTTTCCAACGCTACTTCACCTTGATCAAAGATCCGTCGTAACATACCGTACCCTTCAACTTTCGTACGTTGTATAAAATCAGAGAAAAATCAGAAAAATGTGAGACTTTCGCAGCTCTTCCTGTCAGAGGGAGATAAATCGAACTGCGCTTCCAGTTTATAGTCGAAAAAGTTCGTGGCACAGCTCACAGCGCGTCAGACTTGCAGGTTTCGCGGACACCCCCGCGGGTCAGCCAAAAACGCGCGTTTTTGGGCAAAAAGTGGGCGGGGCTTAAATTTGGCATCGTCACTTCGAGTGTTTAAGGAAACCGCGCGCTTTTCGCGCAAAAAGTGGGCGGGGCTTATATTTGGCGTCGTCAATTTGAGTGCAACTCGTATCACCCTCGATTATTGCGTTCGTAATTGACAAAATCTTGCATAGTGAACTTTCGATCGATATTCTCCAAACTGCTAGCCTAACAAGGGCGCAAACGCTTCCACAGCTGTTTCCAAATGGGCTGAAATTTTTCACGCATGCCATATCAAGTGTGTACATAACCGCTGTGATGTTTGTTCCTGGCATGTCTAATCGCTATCGTTGGGACGAAATCGCGAACACATGGCATCCAAAGTGTATTTTTCGTAAAAACAAGGCTATATCTCGGAGGAGTGACAAAATAATCAATATGCCCTTATGATTCTTATAACTCACGTATAGGAGTTCAGAACCCTTTTCTCGGTTATGCTCAAATTCTATGAACAATTGATTCATCTTGAATCAAAGAATACACACTTTTTGCACCACTTCGTAACGCAAGTCTGGCAAATGTCGATTTTGTGAAGACAGCAGACAAAAAGAACTTTAAAACAAAACTTGAGTTAATAGCATGATTCATGGCGAATAAATGCCGCACTTCAAATCCTGAATAGCTATACTAATGACTTGGCCAAGCTCCGTCAACGAGGAAGTGCGCTAAAACAGGACTTTTGGGAGATTGAGTGCTGTATCTCTCAATGAAAATTTAATCGTTAGGTTTGAGCAATTTTATGTAGCGCCGTCCCAGCCCCTCCAGAAACAGTGCTTGGCTTATTACCGGGCTCACGAACAAATGTTTTATTATGATTTTTGTGAAAATTAGCGTCTGCTCATGAACCCGGCAAGAATATAAATGATTGCGCAAATAAAACTTTGGAGTGACTTCAAATCTAGCATATGTTTTCAACACTAGGATGCAAAGGGCGTAAAATAACAGAGAGCTTATTTCGATATCACATCAATTTTTCACACAAGTTGCACTCAAATTGACGACGCCAAATATAAGCCCCGCCCACTTTTTGCGCGAAAAGCACGCGGTTTCCTTAAACACTCGAAGTGACGATGCCAAATTTAAGCCCCGCCCACTTTTTACCCAAAAACGCGCGCTTTTGGCTGACCCGCGGGGGTGTCCGCGAAACCTGAAAGTCTGTCCCACGGTGTATGAAGATTTGTTAATTGATGAAGCGTCCATACATTTCACTTTTACGTTTGTGCAGGCTCTTTTAAACACCTGATAAATCGATGAGATGACACTGAACATGACTGTGAGATTGTGGGTGATTCGGTGATAAACAAGAGCATCATGGACGTTTGCGCCAAAATGGTGAAATGGACAAAGCGCCATGAGAATGATGAGAACGATGGCTCAGCTGTATAGTTCACTATTATGGCTCAAATGTCAATGGCGCCCTTGACTTTCTCATTTTTTCTGATCGCATTCATTTGATCATGACCTTTTGGTTCCCCGTCACGACTTTTTGATTATTTAATCTTAAAGCTGAATTAACAAACACCGATCAATTATTTAGACTCACAGACCTATTTAGCAGCGTCATGAAACATATCTCTACGCTGGTATATGACTAGATAATATTTACTTCATTCCGATGCGCACTAATGGGGATTAGCGACCGTGTGTTAATTGAATAGCCTCCATGACATTTCCATTCCCCAGCCAGACATGTTCACCAACACCACTAAAGTGTATAACACATGCCGGGTGATATGCATGAGCGCCATGGAAATTTCGCCATAAGGGTGCAATGATCATTTGCGCCGTGAGAATGACGACAATGATGGTACATCTGTCCGTTCTCCCTTATAACGCAAGTGTCTATAACGATTTTGTCTTTCATCTCTTGTGTCCTACGAGCACCTACCTGGAGGCAACTGGGAAATCCTCTACAGTCATTTGTCATATTTCATTATGATTTAGTGGATTAGCGCGCAGTGGATTAGCGATTTTTAAGCACTACACCTATTTGAGTTCGACATGAAACATAGCTCAACGCTTCAGGATAACTAGATCATATTTACTTTTGCTGTCCACGACAGTGATCTTTATTCATCGTTTCATAACAATTTCACTATTTAACCACACTGGAATGATTGGAGTGAAAGATAACTGCGAAATGGACAGTTGTGACGTAATGGTGAAATGAACACTTACGCCATAGTTGTCTCGAGTCTCACGTCACAAGTGTCCATTTCACCATTGCGGCGTACATTACAATGGTGTACTTGTCTTTCATCCCATGAATGATTGCCCGAGATGGTCTTCTCGTTCTATTTGGCCTTCAATACACCATAAAACACCATAAAGTCCATCTTCGTCCGACTATGTTTGTTCAGGTCGTTTTCAACATCTGCTGAATGTTCGACATCAATCTTTTCATCAATCCACAATTGAATTAAACAAAGAAACGTTCATTTATCGAAATCGAGGTCACTAGGTGTTGCCTATCCTTCTCCTGTAAAATCATATTCCGTCATTTGTTTGTAAATGATGTTGTTCTCGTGTGCGCTTCATATTGGCCCAACCCTAGGAGGTCACATATGGAAGCAAACCGTCCGAATCTCCTCAGAGCCGTTGTCTAACGACGTGAGAGTCGACCGCCCTAATGAATAGGTTTCACTCTGCGGATACAATTTCAGAGCCTTATTTTTGTTGGTGGTGACTAGAGACCGCCAAGGGAACTAGTTCTGGTGCGAATGAAAATGAGGGGGATCGAAAAGAACAACGTCGTCGTTCCTTTCGCCCGGTCAAAGGAACAACCACCTTTGCGAACTCATAAACAGCCTCTGATTTTGACAGCTGAAACACCGATGGTGATGCTGGAATGCTACCGTAATCAATCGATAATTCAATAATTTGTCATCACAACGCGCAAACCCCTGTTTTTTTTGACAGCTGATGACAATATGAGCGTTGGGAACACGTTGGTGCTTGAGCATTTAGACAAAAAATAACTTAAATCTCAGTGCGCGAATGATTATTAGACAGCTACAGTAACCAATCGATAATTATGAGCGATCAATAATCAACCTACAGTATCCCGTTGAAGTTCATGTAGCCTGTAATCAACATCCTTTGAAGAACTATTTCTCCTTTAGAGCGAATGGCGAACCCACCAGTTCATGAAAGCGCAGCGAAATGGAATAGAACTATGGCGATTCGCATTACAATATATGGAAAATGAAAGGAACGACGGCGATTGATATGGAAAATTCAATCGCCATTGTTCATTGTTCCTTTCGTCGTTCCTTTGAACCGGTCATTGTTCCTTTCATTGTTCTTTTGGCGGTCTCTAGTGGTGACCAGTTTCATCAGGGAAATAAGACAATAAATAATCAGTGAAAGTTAAATGTTTAACTCTCGCTACTTAATACAAGCGCTGTGTATTTTAATTATTTAATTAAAAAGCGAATATATTTGTTTATTTATTATTTGTTTATCCATAGGGCCTACCTACATGTGAACATGATTTTCGCATGGATTCGATTTTGCAGAACCATTGAAACATAACGAAACTTTTCCACTTCTGTTCGTGTTGTTTTGTTTTCTTATCCAATGTCAAGCTTATGGCTGTGGCCACTGTGTCCAACCGATAAAAGAACATCGGACCATACATGAAGTCTGCAAGTACCGTAATCAGTTCAATCAGGTCAGAAACAGTAGATCTGATCATCTAGGGTAACCAGGAAACACGGCTCGATGGGTCAGGTATAATTGTTTGGTCACCCAGCTCTCAAGTCCTCGACGACTACGGTATCTTCCGTTTCAACTGTTTGACTGGCCATCCCTAGGACAATCTCTTCGATTGAGAATTCCTGAGGAGAAAGTGCTAGATGTTTTATTTATTGCCAATTATTTTTATAAATCATATTTATACAGTCGAAATATGACATGTAATTAATGAGAGGCAGTTTACATTGGTTTTGATTGTTCTGTGAAACATATTTTTCACGAAATATAATGAATGGAATAAATAACTAACCTCCTTAATAGCAGAAAACGAAAATGAATTATAACTCGGCCTAGAGCGAACTTTATGCGACAATCCAGGTAACATTAGACTCGTCGTCGTTCAGGCTACAACATATATGTCTGAGATATTTTGGAACTAATTCTGCTTTGAGTTAGAATATATTTTATCTTTCTGCTATTTTGTCGCTGCTATTTTGTCATACCCCCATAAATTTGATTCCTCCATTCAGTATCTGCACTCCGGCAACCAATCACCATCACCACATCCCCCTTTGGAGAGGGGTATACAAGAAGACAACGATGACCACACTTCACACTTGCAACGCCTCTTCCTCCTCTTCCTCCAAACCTCCGAACGTAGGAATAAAGTAAATATGATCAGTCATCCAGCAACGTGTATAGTTATGTTTCATGAGAAATCAAATAAGTCTGATGCTTTAAAATCGCTTATACTGTGAAGCCTGCTTCGGGCAGCAATAATTCATGAAAATATGAAAAATGATTGCACGGAATTTCTCTGGAATTAACAACCTTAATCCCCAAAGAGCAGCTGTCCACCATATCACTCGTTCCACGCCGGGACTCCAGGGAGCGCTCCCATTTGCGACACCCTAAATTAGGGTCCCTAATAATAATGCTAGAATCGAAACATATCCATTCAAGCATTCGCTACAGGTTCGGGGAATGCATTATTTGTTTCTGATGATGAATATGTTTCACCGGCTATTCAACATATAATTATTATTTCTGACTTCAATACATCATTTGTCTTGAGCAGAATTGGTAATGATTACTGTAAACAACCTTATGAAAGGCAATGGCCTCATCAAACAGAATATAGTCTCCAATAGGAGTCTCACTGATGATTGTGATGACGTTTCTGCATATCGTAACCAGAACGAGCGCCATGTTGATCATGAGAACACCAGCGAATCCTAAGTACGATTAAGGTAATTCAAATGGACGAAGCTTCAGTTGGATTTTACCATAAGCAATTTCTTGTAAGCTAGATCTGCTGTCAAGATCTTTTTGTAGAGCAGTCAATTGTTATATAGCAGAAACAACAAATAGTAATTCTATCATTTTTTCGGTATGTAGTAGTTCAAATGGGCCAGAGTTTGGGTCAAACTTCGCGCGAATAGGATTCCAATGCCCATGACACGCCTCTAATCAGTGTGTGTGCGATGTCGCGGCCGTTTCCTGAAAAGAAAATACGGAATTTGGCGTTGCGAAAGGAATAAAATGTTCCGTCAATGCCATTTTATTACGGAACGGAATAATCGTTCACTGTTGAATGATTCCAGGAATACGATGCCGTTCACAGCAAAGAAGATGAAGATGATTACGATGTGTTGTCTGAAAGATTTTTGAATTAGAACATTTATTCATGTTGCCGGCGACTAAATATTCAGCTTGATACATGTTCGTTAGTTTGTACTTATTCGCGCAGCTGGTTATTACAAAGCAAACTACTGTGCGTTTATTTTTGAACCATTTCCCGTTTATTTCAATAAAAAGATTTAAGAATATTTTGTAAGCGAATAATAAATATGACCTATAAGTCTCCATGGCCGCCGGTAGCTTATTAGGGTGTTCCATAAGTCTTTGTGCACTCACTTTTTCTTATCCTATCTTCCTTAAAATTGAAGGTAGCTTCTATGCAAAATATTTGTAGGTACCCT